>PVJC01000344.1:0-133808 GCA_004026665.1 Murina feae
CACAGGAAGGTGAGAGGCCCAGCCGAGTGCTCTGCTTCTCCTGGGTCAGCTAGGGGGCGCTCTATCCCGGGCTCCTCCAGGGAACCAGCAGGCAGCGCAGGAGAGCTGCTGGGCTGTGCAGCTCAAAGACTCCTATTGCCCAGTGCTGGCCTCGGAGCCGAGGAAGGCTCACAAGAAGCACAGGGCATGGCCTCCTGAAGGGATGCAGACTTCTCCGTTCTAACTGGCAACGGAACCTTTGAAATGGATCCAAATCCTTCACTAAGCTCGTGGTTGATGTGAATCTGAATATTACCAGAAAGGGCCTATTTTCAAACAGCCGGTTCAGGAGTATATGCTGAGGATGCACTGTGATAGAAAGAACCACTGTGATTGGTTTGCTGATTTGTTGATTTCTCACTTTCACTGATCATCCTTGACCTCCACCTGGGACGCTCTTCCCTGACCTCTGCCCTGTCTCCCACAGGGACAGTTCAGTTTAACTTCAAATAAAGCATGGGCGAGGTTTGGATGCCTGCCTGTGCTTCATATAGACGCTGCCGAAAGCTTTGCACATAGAAGGAAATCTGTGCAGGGCCTCATTTGGGAGAGATGAAATATTTTAATAGCAGTGTTTATGTTCTCAGCCTGTAGATAACTAAAAACCAGCAAGCTTTTACATCAGGCTCTGAGATGAAAAATATCACCCGTTCAATGGAAACACAAATTTCATCCCTGCTGCCCTCTGGCCCTATTAGCGTTCCTCCAGATTTCCCCACTCCCCTTTGAGATTCCTGAGTCACCACGGAGGGAGACCCAAGGCAACGTCTGGCCAAGTTCTGCAGGTTTAGTGAACTCGAGACAAGCAGACTTAAAAGGTTTCCTCTCCGAGTTCCCCAGGCTCCTCAGACAGTCTGGAGCAGAAACTGCCCTGGGACCCATGAGAGAGTCCACACCAGGACTGGAGCAGGCAGGCAGGGTGGGGTATGGGTGGTGGGGGTTGAAGGAGGGGTTCAAAAGGGCAGTGCTGGCCCACAGCTGAGTTCTGGGCGGCAGCTTTGAAACTAGCCAGGCCTCGCCCCTCACAGACTGGGGGAGAGTCCCCAGACTCCTCGCTCGGCTCCATCTTACGTGTTCTGCTCTTTGAGGGATTCGAGCCTGCAATTCCCAATCCTTTTTTTCTCTACAGAAAGATGGGAGCTCACACAGACAAAGCACATCTGTCAACGTCAGTGTGAGGGCAGTTTTAACGGATGTCTTCGGATCCATGCTCGTGGGCAGACGTGCACACGCACACTCCTCTGAGATGACGTGTGCCTGGAAGTCTGATTTATATAAGCCAGGAGAACAGCTCATTTTTCATAACTGACTGGGTTAAAAGAGACGGTCTTCGCTGGAAAAGTCACCCATACACACTCAAACAAAACACAGACCCTTCAAATGAGCTGCCTTGGCTCAACTTATTTTTATATTAATTTAGTCTGTGCTCTCCAAAAATTGAGTCTATGTTACACTCTCCTAATAAGAACGATTTTAATAAGTAGACTGTATGCATGTGAATCAGGAATACACAAGAACATACACTTTTAGTAAGAAACTTTTTTGAAACCTATTGCCTTGAGTCCATAAAATAGAATATATCCATCTTTCTTCTACTCTTAATAAACCTTGACCTTTATTCCAATACTCCTTGACCTTTATTCCAATATCCGGTCTGTCATATCTTAGAACAAAGTGTCCCTGGAGCCATCACAGACAGAAGAGCTGTCTTAGACCTTCCTTCTACGACACAGTTTTCAGATGCTACAGTTTGGACAAACTAAAAGTTTGACTATTGATCTGCAGCTTCTTAGGAGAGGGTGTGATCAGGGCCAGGCACACTCAACAAGATTCATCCTCCACTATTCACTGGAGACGAGTTCCAAGACTCACAGTAAGTGCCAGATACCGTAGGTAGCACCAAACTCTATATATGTTTTTCCTACACATACATACATAAATTAAAGTTTAATTTAAAAATTAGGCACAGTAAAAGATTAGCAACAATAACCAACAATAATGAAGAACTGTAACAATATACTGTGTAAAAAAAGTCACATATAGCCCTAACCAGTTTGGCTCAGTGGATAGAGCATTGGCCTGTGGACTGAAAGGTCCCAGGTTCGATTCCAGTCAAGGGCATGTGCCTTGGTTGTGGGCACATCCCCAGTAGGAGGTGTGCAGGAGGCAGCTGATTGATGTTTCTAACTTTATCCCTCTCCCTTCCTCTCTGTAAAAAAATCAATCATATATATATATATTTTTAAAAAGTCACATATATGTGGTCTTTCTCTGTTTATGTCTTCCACCCACAAACTTAATGTCTTTTCCATCTTAACTAAGCTCTGATTGTTCGCAGTGGTCATAACTGTTGCAGTTTGAGATGCAACAGCAAAACGAGCACACATTTCTTTTTCCTTCTTCACAATTTCAAGAATAGAAGATTCATTTTTACCACAGATTTTAGCAACCTCTGCATATCATTGTTTTTCTTTCCTTATTGAGAACTTTTTAAAAGTGTTTCCTTTAAGTGAAATTGAGTTTATCACAAAGAGGATTGTCAGAATGGGGAGGATGTCTGAAAGCTGAGTCATAAAAGAAAGATTTATGATATCTTGAGATATTTACCCCGAAGAAGGGATAACTTATGGGGTTCACTGTATCCATCTTCAAAAACTTGATTATGTGCCACAACAATGAGAGATAAGACTTATCCTTTATGGTTCTCCAAGTCAAAACGAATACCAACAGCTGGAAGTTATGGGGAGGGCAGTTCTGGCTGGACAAGGGAAAGCAAGTTTAAATCACAATGTTATGGCTAAAGGCGACTGAGATCATACCCAACAGCCTCACAGTGGACAAAAGGGACACAGTTTCAGGCACAGCGACTTATCCCCAAGACCCTCCAGTTGGTCAGTGGAAGAACAGGGCCAAACCAATACGCAAGCCTGCAAGTCCAATACTCTCTTCCCCCAGGCACCCGCCATCATGCTGCCTCCCAGTCTCTACCGATGCCACCAAATGGCTTGGCTTTCTCCAGAAGGGGCTCCTGGTCTCAGGATGTGTCAAAGCTCAGTCTGGATAGCCACCTGCCCAGGGTTAGGAGCATAGGGATGGTGGCTGATTTATGAAGAGGGTGGAGGAAACTTCTTAGTAGTTTCCCTGTTTCTTAACAGGCCCCCATCGTGGTTATTATCAATATTATTACAGTGCACACCACTCGCCCATCTCACATTGGGCAGGAGCCAGGGGTGTGTTGGGTGTGGGGAAGATTGTCTTTTTGCTTTGCGCCCTACCCTGCCAACTAGAAACTGCAATATTCCTGAAGAAAGGGATTGAGTCCATATGGGTGTGCCCTGAGTGATGGCAGAATGCCACCTGGAAATGGTCACAGAACAGATTACAAAAACACTCAAAGCATTTTCATTCATTTTGGCCCATGCCAAGAAAAGACTCACCCTCCTCTCCGCCTCACCCTCACCCTCACCCACCACACTGAAAAAAATCCACACACCCATTAGTAATTTGGCCATTTATTTGGCTCACAATCATAGGAAAAGGGCTGAATTGCTTACCTCACTAGTTGCATATCCAGGCCCTGAATCTACATGGAAAAGAATGTACAGTACAGGATTTCCCTCATTACCAGTGCACTGTAGACGACACATTCAGTAATTAAAAGCTATTTTCTGGCTCCTGGTATGTCTGTTCTTTGGGAAAGAGATTAAGATTTGTGGTACAGGGTCACTGACCTATGAAACCGGAACTCACTTTGGTAGTATAAGCCAGCTCTAAACTTAATGTTCATGGGCAGGTGACCAAGTTAATCTGAGACAAAGTTGTTCAATTGGTGCTGTTGGGATAAGATATCTTCACTTTGAGGTCGTCCTATGCCCCCAAGTAGCCATTCTTACTTGCATTACTTTAAGATCTCTTTGGAAGAAATTTCTAGTACATTCCTATCCTGGCATTCCTTTTCCCTATTAAAATGTGGCCATTCCTAATCTCATGTCCCCAGGGCCATGCTTAAGGTGGCTACTGGCTATTTAAATCAACTACCTCCTTTATCTTTCTCATCATCATTGCTACTAATTATTGAATATTTTTTAAAAATTTATTTTGTCTTTTTCAATAATAATTGACATTCAATATTATTTTATACTAGAGGCCCAGTGCATGAAATTCCTGCATGGGTAGGGTCCCTAAGCCTGGCCAGCTATCAGGGCCAATCAGGGCCTTCCAGCTGCTGACTGGGGCCTCCCTTCTCCAGTTGCTGGCTGAGGCATTCCTTTGTTCCACACCACTCCCTGGTGGTCAGCACACATCATTAGCGAGCAATTGAACTCCTGGTCTCCCGGTCAAACTCCCAAGGGGACACTTTGCATATTAGCCTTTTATATATGTAGATTAGTTTCAGGTGTACAGCATAGTGGTTAGATAATTATATACTTTATGAAGTGATGCTCCTGATAATTCTAGCACCCACCTGACACCATACACAGTTATCACAATATTATTGACTATGTTCCCTATACTCTATGTTATATCCCTGTTACTATTTTGTAACTACCACCGAATATTTTCCATCTTTCAAACATTGTGCTGCATGTTTTATGTACAACATCTCACTTAGTCGCTGCTCTTTTTAACCTCATTATTTAGATGATTGAAATAATTCGCCCAAGACAAAGTTGTTCAGTGCTGGAGATGGGCTTCAAAGCAGCTTTTTCTGACTCCCAAGTCTGTTAACCACCACATTATAACAGAGGACCTCGAAGGGAGCTTGTCTACTGTGAAGAATGGTCTTCATTTGAATTCATACTGGAAATTGCATATTAGACAGTGTATGAACACCTGTGCCACATGAGGAAAAGTTATCAGGTGCAAAAGTGAGGTTTGATGTAAAGTAAACTCTGAGCCTGCTCTGAGCAAGAGGAGGGCAATGAGAAGACATGTGGTATCAGATGCTGGAGGATAGGAGAGATGTGGGAGCCCAAGAAGCATGTTAGAGAGAAGAATTTGGTTAGAGGTTGTGTGACTTGATTCAGGCCACACAGGATGATCTGGGGAGCCTGGAAGGAATCTGTTTGCCTGCTACATGGAGGTCAGTTAGAAAGAGCTGGGGGAGAAATATTTTTTAAGATATGTTTTTATTGATTTTAGAGACAGAGGAAGGGAGAGGGAGAGAGAGATAGAAACATTAATGATGAGAGAAAATCCTTGATCAGCTGCCTCCTACATGCCCCCTACTGGGGATCAAGCCTGCAACCTGGGAATGTGCCCTGACTAGGAATTGAACCAGCCACCTCTTGGTTGAGTCACATTGGTCACGTGTGAAGGGGATATTTTGATCCAGAGGAAAACATTATAAAACATTTCTAAGAACTAAGGTAGAGAGAGAGGTTTTTCTAGTCTAGAAAACATCTAATCTAATAAAAGAACAATATGCAAATTGACTGTCACTCCAAGACACCAAGCCATGCCTACCAGCTAAGCCACACCCCCAGCCAATCAGAGCATCTGTATGCAAATTAACCCAGCCAACATGGAGGCCAATAGCCACAGAGCTAGATCAAATAGGAGGCTTCTGTTGCACCAGTAGTAAACTGTCTGCCTAGGCCGGTTGGGCCTCTCTCTGCTCAAGGCAACATAGTTTCAATTATAGAAGCCACAGAGCTGAAGCAAATAGGAGGCTTCGTTCCCTACCTAGGCCTCCACTCAAAGTAACAGAGTTTCAATTATAGAAGATAAAAAAAACCCAGAAATCTGATTTCAGCCAGCCTTGCTGGGACGTTGGGTCAGTGGGAGCTGTGGGCAGCCTGCAAACGGCCCTCAGCCTCTCACCCAGCCTGACCAGGCATACCAGTAGAGACCTGAACCCTGAACAGGCTGTGGACAGCCTGAAAACGGCCCTCAGCCCCTCACCCAGGCTGGCCAGGCACCCCAGTAGGAACCCAAACCCTGAACAGGCTGTGGATAGCCTGAAAACGGCCTTTAGCCCCTCATCCAGGCTGGCCAGGCATGCCAGCAGGTGGACATCCCCGGAGGGGTCCCAGACTGTGAGAGGGCACAGGCCGGGCTGAGGGACACCCCCCTCCCCCGAGTGCACAAATTTTTGTGCATCGTCCCCCTAGTTTATTTATAAAGTATATTTCATGTTAAATGCCATGTATAATATAGAAATAAACTGCCTATAGGAAAATGATAGAAAGAATTGCTCTTATATTAACTCAGATTGTTCTAGGTCAAGTAACAAGAGTTACTCTCTCCTCTAATAATTCATTCACAGATACAGGGTGGGGCAAATGTAGGTTTACAGTTGTTTGTATGAAAAATAATACAAGAATTAAGAAATAATACAATAATAAACTCTGTTTTGTGTACTCACAACTGTAAACCAACCTTTGCTTCATGCTGTACTTATTGAACTCTTACTACTTACAAAATGCTATATTTATAAGAAGATATATAGTAAATATATATTCCTTTTTCCTTCCCCCAATAGGACAGCTGTCACCAATGACTGTGAGAATATCCAAGTACGTCATGGATGTGAATGTGTGCCAGAACACTGAGGCTCTGCAGCCAGTCTTCAGGGCGAGGGAGAGGCCTGATCTCCCCAGACCTGAAGGAAACTGAGGAGAGTTCATTTCTCCTCGGTTCTGTATTTCTGTATCTAGCGCTGACTTAAAACCCCATCGAGGCTGTCACAGCTCCATGCAACCAGTGGTCACCTCATCTCTGTTCCAGGCCTTGACTCGAAGGAGAACAGGGCCTGCCCCAGCTCCTGCAGGTGTGGCGCTGGCACAGCACCTCGCTCCCCTCCATGGGAACAGGACTTGCAGCTCATCTCCTGGCCTCTTCTCCGCAAGCGTGTGGATTGGACTTAAAAAGTAAAAGGTCATCTACTTCATTTGTATCCAAACCTCCTGAATGCAATGTGGCAAGAGTGACCTGGGGCTTCAAATCTCACTCCACCTCTCACTCTAAGTGGGACCTGCGGCTCTGGGATGGCTCTCCACCTCAGTTTCCTCCCAAGTGAGAAGGAGAGAATATCATCTACTTCCCAGGGTTTCTGACAGAAAAATAGAGAATCCTGACCAGGGTACCTGGCACATAGTGGGTTACTTACTCTGCAGTGTCTGAAGGACTCATGGATACATATTAAAATAATTAACTCTACTGATTAAAACAACGTAATGGATTTCAAGCTGAGATTAAATATATATCAAAATCTTTGTGTAAAGAAGGGCATTTTATGTTTTAACTTTAATAATGTATAAATGCTCAATAAATATTAGCAATATCGTGAAGCCATTTTAAGTAATCGGTTTGTATGTTTATGCATTTGAGTCTCAAGTTATCACACAATGTTTATGATGATTCTAAAAGGAAGTTTTAACGAATCTTTAAAATCCAACCTGCTTTTCTCTTCTTTTCCTAGAAACAAAAATCATGGCAAAATAAGACTCTCAGAGAATGGAGTAAAAGAGCCTCAAGAAGTACTAAAGCCTTCACTTGCTTCCTTAGGAAAGAACACCTGGCACGCTAGCCCTTTGCAGGTCCAGGACGATGCCACTGCGCTGCCACCAGAACAGCTTTTAGCCACTGTTCAAAGACAGGCGCCACATGCGATCCTGTGATTCATGCAAACCAAGTGGATACGATTTTAGCCAGCGAGAAAGAATCTCAAAGTCTGATGTGAGGATAAAGCTGAAACTCCAGAGTGTCCCTGCAGAGGAGCCCGGGAACCCGGGGCCTCATTCGTGAGACTTCCAGTTGGAGAAATGCTGTTGCTTGAATGCCAAAGTCTTCGGAAAGTGTTGTGGGAAAAATATATCCCATGGAAATGTGTGTCCTAAAAGTTTTCCATATGAAAAACACACACACACATTTCTTTCTACCCAGCAGGGATTGAATGTATAAGTGCTTTAAAATTAGAGGAAAGAACTTCTGAGAGGTAGGTCTAGGTTGAAGCTTAATTTTTGTGAACCCTTGGACTTCCAATTGATTCTTTGTTTAAAAGAATGACTGAAGCCTGGCCAGTGTGGCCTAGTGGTTGAGCATCCACCTATGAACCAGGAGGTCACGGTTTGATTCTCAGTTAGGGCACAGGCATGGGTTGTGGGCTCAGTCGTCCAGTAGGGGGCATGCAGAAGACAGCCAATGCATTCTCTCTCATCACTGATGTGTCTATCTCTCTCTTCCTCTCCCGTTCTTTCTGAAAGTAATAAAAAAAATTTATATTTTTTTAAAAAAATGACTGAAAATAAAAATACATCAGATAATATTGTAAATATTATGTGGCACATTTTTCCTCCTTGGTAAGTTATACTGAGCTTGAGCCCCATTTCTCAGGAAGGGCAAAACTCAGTGGATAAAACAAATAAAAATCATTACTCAATTCTGACTTTCAAGATAGATTTTTAAGGTTATAAGAAAAATAACAAGCGCAATTTTAAGAGCCAGGTCATCTGAGGGAGAAAATAGAAATATTTTCTTGGTCTCCCGCAGCGGGGCAATGAATATCCAGAGCCTATCTTGGGACACTGGTGCCAGAGAATTTTCCAGCGTGCTCATGAGTGAGGCAGATGTTAGACCCGGTGTAGGGGGCTGTGTTTCTCCTCGGAGGGAGATAGTAAAACTCCCTCCTGGCTGGGGGGAGATTTTTCTGAAGAAATTTAGAGTGGATGAGACTATGGTTAATTTGCTGCTTGGGTCCCTTTTCAGCTACCCAGGACCCCCTACTCCTTAGGACCTATGAAGGTGGGGAAGAAGAACATGGAAGACATGGAAACCTCAGATTGGTTGAGAGGGAATGCAAAATCAGAAAGGCCCATGTAGCAATTTTGTACTTGGAAGTAGGTCACTGATGCTCAAGCCAAAAGGAGGAAGTCGGAGCAGTTCAGCAGAGGGGATCGGTGTGTGCAGGCCCCCCGCTGGGACCCCATGCCCATAGCTGAGCATGGCCCAAGGACAGCCATGTTTCCAGATGCTCTGATGGATATGAGATGGGCCAGAGCTTCTGTAGACCCTGGGGTCAAAGCGAGGAGGATAAAAAGTGTGCAGAGTTTGAGGCTAGAAGGCCAGGAGGTTTGCCGCAGGAACAGAAGTTGACCCCCCGAGAGCACACACAGAGGGAAGTCATCTCCGTGGAATCCAGGTTAGACCGGACCTTATCTTGCAGCCACATGTTACATGGCTTGCATGTGGTTACAGTTTCCTCCTGCAACCCAGGAAGAAGGAAAGGATGGATGGGTGGGGTCCTTCGGGACTGAGTACCCCAGAAAGACTGAGTGAATTTGGAAAAGCCTACCATTTACAATGGGAAGTGACTCACTACCTTGAATAGGTGAGTCGAGCACTACTTCCCTGCCCACCAAATACAGCAAGTTTTGTTCATTCCTTATAAATAAACACCTATCACCTACCAGTACTGAATGGATTAGTGAACTGTAGACATGGAGAAAGGACAAGACTGGTGGGATCCGTATAATGCAGCACACAACGATTTTATACCTTTAATCTAAGAAATGCATTTCACAGGCCTACCCTACTGATCTGCAGTCTAGCATTTATTATTTACTTATTTTTGGTGAAAGAAACTAGGGATTTAAACTATGCACGAGGAGGGCATGTGGGAGGGGAAAAACATCTAAAACCTTTTAAATTTACTGTTCCTGGTTACAAGTTTCCTTAGGAGACATAATATTTTTTTTTCTCTCGTCTAAAAAAATAATTTGGACTAACCTCAAAAAAGCTGGGTTTAATGTTTCTCAGACTGTTTCCAAGCAGACTAAAATACCAACAGCTTCACATCCACAGGGAGAGGTTTATGGTTCAACAAGTTTGCATGATTCATGCCGAAGAGCTTACACGCCTGAGACGCATGATGTGACTTCAGAACGCTGTGTGTGGAATACACATACCTACGCGGGGGTCCTTACAAAGGCTGCCTGACCATGGGTCACTGTGGAGCAAGTGGGATCACTGGAAGGAAGACAAGAGCAAGAGAACAGGTAATATTTCACATTCATTCTTGATCTGCATGGGAAAAGCATTCTGGTAGCAGCTTCAGAAATTCAAGTGAGATCCACCACTGAGCCAACAGTTTCAGATGCTTACTCAAACCCTCTTCAAAGCAACAGTTCTGGAGCCTGAAAATATGAGTTGCAAATGTGTCTTTTTAAAGAAGAAAAAGTCATCAGGATAGCTGAGCCATGCTCAACACTGTCTGAGTTAGATAATTTAATGCATGAGAGAAAGCATTTTCTTTTAAAAAAAATATTTGTTTTTGTTTTTAAAAATATGTTTTTATTCATTTCAGAGAGGGAGAGTGAGGGGGAGGGAGAGATAGGAACATCAATGATGAGAGAGAATCATTGATTAGCTGCCTCCTGCACAACACTCGCTGGGGATCAAGCCCGCAACCCAGGCATGTGCCCTGACTGGGAATCAAATCGTGACTCCTGGTTCATAGGTCGACGCTCAACCACTGAGCAACACCAGCCAGGCTGAAAAAGCATTTTAAATGGTCCATGTGCTTAAATTAAGTTTTGTGAAAAGGCTTTATAAATTCTAAAGCAGCAGTTACTATTGCCAAGGTTCTTACTTTCACCTTTAATCATCACAGGCCCGAGGTACCTGGTCACACTCCTAGCTGCTATGGTCCATCTGGCTGCAGGGGAATGAGGAGGCCCTGGGGTCTAATTCTGGGACAGACACAGATCTGTTCTGAGATTTCCTTCCTCCTATCAGAAAAAAGATCACAGTACTATTTGAATGGCAACAAATGGCTACAAGTAAAATAATGACTGGAACTTGTTCTCATAATAAAAGATTCAAATAATCTGGGGAAAGTTTCTATTTCCCAGAAACTTAAAGTTTCTATTCCAAATCATCAAAGTTTCTATTCCAAATCATTAAATGGGCATCCGATGCGAATGATACTGATACGACCCCCAGGCAATGCTGACACCATCATATCTAGGCCATGAGCAATGCAGCTCATCATTCTTTTGGCAGGCTGGCCTTTCCGTTCGTTACCCCAGTATTTCCTTGACTTGGAAAAAATAAGTCAACGTCTAGAAGTCACTTCAAACCTCTCACCTTGCAGATGAGAAATCCAAGGAAATCGACATTGTCAGCTAGGTGTTCCACTATTTGTATCACTTTACTGTGTCTACTTTCTTTACCTGCCATTTCCTTTCCTCAACACACCTCACTCAAGTTTTTGTCTCTGTCATCCCATGGACACTTCTCTTGCTCAATTCAACCAGGACCTCCACCATGCCAAACCCCCAGAATAATTCTCAGTCCTCATTATTTTCTTAAGACTACTCAGCAGCACCAACAGAACTGACCACTCATTTCTTCTTGAGACACTGCCCCCACTGGACACCTCCTTCTCCTGGGTTTCCTCTATCTGACTGGTGTTTCTGCTCATTCCCTCCCAGACCTCTCAATGTTAGAGTGCTTCAAGGTCCAATTCCTAGGCCTCCTTTCCACTGACATTCACTCTCTCAAGAGATAACAAAATGTCTCATGCCCTTAATGGTGCCTTTTGGGTGGTGCCTCTCAAATTTACAGATCTAGTTCAACATCTTCGTGATTTGCATTTCCAACTGCCTATTTGCATTGCCATATAGAAATCTATAATCAACACCTCAAATTTAGCAGGGCCAAAACAGAACTCTTAATTCCCTTCTATCTGCCATACTGTCTCTCCCTTACTTTTCACCATGTTCATAAATACCATCTTTCAGCAGTTCTCAGACCCAAACCCAGGTGTCTTCCTTGATTTTCTTTTCTTTACATCCCAAAGAGTATCCATCAGAAAATCCCATCATGTATATCCTCAATCCCCACCACTTCTTATGCCTTCTACTAACTACCATCACCTCGGAGTCACCACAATTTTTTTGCCCAAACTACAATAATCTGCTAAGTGGTCTTGCCTCCCCCCCCCCCTTCCTACATTCAGGCTAGTCTCCATGCAGCTGCCAGAGAGATATTTTAAAAACTAAATTTGATCATATAACTTTCTTGCTTAAAATTTTCCTGTAGTTTCCTAACACACATGGAATAAACACCAAATTCCTTATCCTGGCATGTAAGTTTTCTGCTTACTTCTCCATCATCTTTCATCTCTATGTATTTTCCCCATGGTGTGGAACCCACTCAGATTTCTCTTACTCTAAGCTCCTACAAGTCAAGACTCTTTGCACTCCAGGGCTTTTAAACTTGATCTTTCTCTGCTGAAAATGTTCTCCCTCCAGATCTTTGCATGGTTTGCTCTTTTCATATCACTTAAGTCAGATTTCACTTTCCTGACCCTCTATCTAAAATAAATCTTTGTTTTTCAATGTAATTTTTTCTCTATGCCTTTATCCTTTGTATGTTTTTTTAAGTTTATTTTCTTTTCTTACTGACAATGGTTCCAAAATGATTTTAAAATTCTGGGATTTTAATTTTTTAAAAATTTTATATGATTTATTGGAGTGACATTGGTTAATAAAATCATATCTGACCAAAAAGGATAAGATATTTGCAAATAACACCTCTGATAAGGGTTTAATATTTAAAGCATATAAAGCACTCATACAACTCAACAACAAAAAAACAAACAATCTAATAAAAAAATGGGCAGAGGACCTGCACAGACACATCTCCCAAGAAGACATACAAATGACTAACAGATATATGAGAAGATGCTCGGCTTCACTAGCTATTAGGGCAATGCAAATCCAAAACTACAATGAGATACCACCTCACACCTATTAGAATGTGTTTTTATACAGTATTCATCAAAAGTCAAAATGTTCAGTATTTGTGTATCTACTGACTGCCTCTCAGACTACAATGTAAGCCTCGTGAAGGCAGGGCCTTCATCTTGTTCAGTGTTCTATGTCCTCTGCCTAGAAGAGCGCTCAGCACACTTGAGCAACAAGTCACGCACTGGAGGCACTCACCGAACATTTTTAGTGTGTGTTGAGTGGAGGCTGAATGACTGACAGCAAATATTAAATAGGATCATGGGAATGAGACAGGGAGGTGAGAATAAATCATTTTACTCTGAGATACTTTGTGTGGTATTTTGACTGAATCCTTAGTTTTGATTCTATTTAAAGTCATACAAGTGTTTTTCTTTAGACTGTCCCCATATAAAAAGCTTATTACACCACCATGTAATAAGCTTAAGAAGCACCAGAATGGAAAATAATAGTCAGCATAACTTAACAGTATTTGGAAAGCGATACTCGTAAAGCCACAATATGATCTTATCTCAGATTTGTTCTGGAAGTCATCAATAGTAATTTTACTGCATAGCACTGAGGAATTTGCATTCAGATCAACCCATTTGAATGAACATAAATCCAATCAGTACCTTAGGCTTATAAAATAAACCGTATGGCCAAAAAAGGAAACTGAAAGCTATATTCATGTGCAATAATCTTAACTAAGGGCGACTAAAATCTAAAACTTTAAAAACACAGAATAGAACAGCACTGATGATTTGCCAAAAAAAAAAAAAAAGTTAGTAGTGGATGAGGCTTCTCAAATATAGATTAGCAGCAATTTCTTAAAGGTTTTGGCACACATCTCATTTCTTCTAAACAACAAAGATGAACACTGGTGCATCCTTCTTAAATTTACACACAGATAATTACTATAGGCTCCAGATATTCAAAGGGGATAGAATTCTTATTAAACAACAACAACAAAAAGCTCTGGACTTTTCAATTCTAAAGTTTCTGACCCTTTCTTTCTTTTAAAGTGTATTGTTTACTATTGTATCTATCTATATAAAAAGCCAGTGACTGGAATGCCAGAATGACCAGAATAACCAGTCGCTATGACACCCACTGTGGCCGGCCAATGGGCCCGATTGGGGGGTGGGGCTGGCTGGTCAATATCCCATGGCCCCTCCCCCTAGCTACCCGCCCCCCACCTCTCCCCTCCCTGCATCTGAGGCAGGGCCTGCTGGCCAACCTCCCCTGCACCAGCCCAGCCCCAATTGGCCCCATAGAGCCAGACTGGCTGGACCCTAACCATGCATGAATTTGTGCATTGGGCCTCTAGTATAGTATAATATATATTTGTTGTATAACATATTACCCCCAAACTTAGTGGAATAAAACAATAATAAGTACTGGTTATATGTCCTCCAAGGATAAGGGATGAGAATGTTCTTATTTTTAACTGAGATTTGTCAAAACTCTCTCTTGTTTGCTCAGTTTTTCCATTATTGCATAAATACAATATTAATATATTTTAGGGCATTTGACCTCCCCCCCAATGAAAGCTTTAATCACAAATCTAGGCTGCTTCTTCCTCCTCCACTTTCTTCTCTTCTCATTTACTCTTCTCCCCCTCTAACTTTCTCCTCTAAAGTATTTTGTAATTATTTACACCTCAAGTATTAAAAAAAATAGATAATGGAAGCAATAACAACCAATATATATTGGGAATTTAAGTTAGTTTAGTGGTCACTAAAAACTAAGTATGGAGGACTCAGTAGATATAAATGGCAAAAATATCATTACCATATTTTCAAAGCATATAGATATTGATGCTAACATTGAGTAGTTATCAGGGATCATTTGAAAATGTCTACATAGGTCTATCATGTGAAAACAGAAAATAAAAAAAAAACAGGGAAGGACAATCTCATCAAGTCTCAAGCATAGACCGTATAACAGAGTTTTAAAAGATACACATTCAGAATCATCTTAGTACTCACACCCTCACATATGAACTTGGCCAAGAAAACCACCCTCCATTCCAGGGGAAGGCACAGTAACATTTGCCTTTTTATTAAGAAAGTTATGAGAACTTACTGGGTTGCTACAAGAAATGACAATAATTCCAGCCTGGTCCTCAAGAATTGACTTTTAAGTTAGGACCTGACCTTGTGAATTCCTACACTGGGCAGGATAACACAGTGCGACTTGGTGTTGCATGGAGCACTGACCCGTCCAACATTCCAACCCTGACTCACTACAAGCGGCTTGTAATGTTCTGTGCAATCCTCAGAGCACTGTTTAGGAAAGTCTGCTTATTTCATCTCGCTCAGTTCCGTGAGCATGACCAGCTTTGCTATGCTACCAATTGAAATAGAGCTCCTATGTCCTGTCACTCCACCCCCCTTTTTCTCTATTCTAACCACTAAAATCACTAGCAAAGATGCAGAGTATTTATAAGTGACAGTAGGGATAATAGAGTGTCTATTTTTTCTGTTTGAGAGTAGGTCTCTATCTGCTCAAATGAACAGGATACACTTGAATGCTCTCATTCCACAGTGGAGCTGAAATCCTGCAGTCCTTAGCCTTGGGTGAACTGTGCTGGTGCTGTCAAAAATTTCAATGCTTCTGACTCAATGTGAATAATGGCTTGATATTTATTAAGCAACGACTAAATTAAGAAAAGCAAGGTTTAGACACAGTAAATATTGTGCCCAAAGCCACACACAGTCATAGACTGGAGAAGCTAGTCCTGCAGCTCACGGGTATCTGATTTCCAAGTTGCTACTGCAGCAAGCATATCAAACTCAAAGGCTAACACGTGCCAAATAAACAAGGTTTAAGTTGATGTGGGCCGCAAAAAAACAAAAGCTTCAATGTTCATAGAAATGTAGAGATAGAGACATGCATAATAAATGAGTGATGAGTAATCGTTAACATAATAGAACATTTAATAAAAATTAATATTTTTTCTCGATCATTAATTTACCAGACACTGAATAACTACACAAATTAATAAGCATAATGCAAATAAACCTGTTTTTCTTGTTCTCCAAAAGTGAATTATTTCCTGTTGGGCACACCAAACAAGTCGGTCCAAGACTATTGACGTGGCATTTGGCTGCCAAAATATTTATTGCTAGTATCAGTGGAGAGAAATGATGTGCCTGCGTATAAGGCACATAAGGGAAATGAATGCAACAAAATCATAGTAATCAGTCATTAGCGAACGTTGTAGATCATTATTAATAATCTATAATAATGAAAGCCCAATATGCTAATTAGACCAGATGTCCTTCCAGATATCCTTCCGGACGACCGTCTGGATGAAACTGGGGCTGCCAGGGAAGCCCAGACCCTAGGTGCCAGCTGGCGGCTGGAGGGAAGCCTGGGTCCCGGGTGCCAGAGGGAAGCCGGTGCCGGCAGCCGGGGGAAAGAAGGCCTATTCTTTTTTTTTTTGACATTTTTTTTATTATATAAAGTATTACAAAGATTAGTACATATATCTCTTTTTTCCCCTGCCCTTCTCCCAGCCTCCCCTACCCCCAGGTGTTTTGCGTCCATTGGTTATGCTTACATGCATGCATAAAAGTCCTTTGGTTGATATATTACCACCACCCCCAACCCTCCCTGTCCTCGTTGCTGTAATTTGACAGTCTGCTAAGAAGGCCTATTCTTGAACAAATTTCATACATTGGGCCTCTAGTTCAATTATAAAAGTTCAATGTGAAAGTATCAGGATGAGAATGGGATAGAAATAGTAGGAAAGAACTCTTTTTAATACACACTTCTTAACATATTACAAAATGTGTTTCTAAAAGGACATTAAAATATAAATATGGAAACATAATCCAAAATAAAATTTAGATTATATTATCCTGATTTTTTCAGTGTTACTTTTTTTTAAAGAATGCATCAATATTAACCCAGTGTCTGTAGTCTCTAAACTAATAATATCACCACTATTTGTACTTTAAAATAGAATGAGGTATGAAATGTGGTATTAATAATATACAGAAATGATTCAAAAGAAATGTTGAGTCATAAAACTTGGGTTCTGGACTCCAGCTTTGATAGTTACGATGATGATAATGATGATGATGAAAATACGTGCTATCAGATTTTAGTAACTTATTGAGTACCAGACACTATACTAAGTACTTTCCATGAACTTTCTATAATGTAATAGTCTCAACAGTCCCGTAAGTGCTATTATTATATCATTTTATAGATGCTAAGTCTAAAGCTTAAAGAAGGCAAATGACTTATTCAAGGTTACTGACAGAATAATGAGAATCAGGATTCATGCTGATGCCTGACCCAAAGCCTCTACTGTTCTCTTTATCCTCACAAGACCATATCTGCAAAGTCACTTAAATTCTGGTGTCATCTTGTTTCCTAGAAAAATGGAGGGACTGGAACAAGTGACCTCTGAGGGTCTCCTTGGCTTTAAAATTTATAAATCCTTTGGCTTACTGTTGGAAGACCATGAGATTAGAGTTCTGTTTTTCCCAAGGCCTCATCTTGTTTTGTTCTGTTCTAACCCTGGAGAAGTCAGGGGAGTCAGACTGTAACCTTAAGACTGTGGCGGGCTGTTGTGCAGACCGACCGTGGTACAGAGAAAAGCAATCTGCTGGTAACAGGGATACTTTTATCTCATTGGTCCATATTCCCAAACAATCTGACTCAATGCAGAAAGGAAAGAGGGTCTCCAGGAATCATTCCTTAGCACCCCCTTCCTGGAGATGCAGGCTCTGGAACTTTAATTAGACACCACTCTCACTCGTGAGAGATTAATCTTTCTCCTCAGTTATCTGGAAAGGGAACTGCCGATTGTCAGGAAACAGTCTATGACTGTGGTGACTGCATGAGTGTGGTCCTCTGAGTTGAGAGCTTTCACAGGGGAGAGCTGGCTCTTCTGACATCTGGTTACTCTCCCCTCCCCCAAACTCCTCCCTCCAGGAAGAGCAAAAACAGGGAACTCCATGGAGCTTTCAGACTTATTTTTTCCTCTGGGATTCCCCTCTATTTGGAGCAAAGACTTCTCAGACAAAGGAAGCAAGTTCCCATATGTTACAATTTGGAAATTTCCAAATTCCCCCAATTTATGTTGTTTGTTTTGGAGGATCCAGGAGATGTCCACAGACAAATGAAGGTCTCCTGAAGAGTGTTTTGAAAAGATTGCAAAACTGAATCACAGTGAAAGTCAATCTGCCAGCAAGCTTTTATTGTTAGGCTCCATGCCAGACCTGAACAAACAAAACAAGCAGAAAATAAACAAGAACAGCAAGTTAAAAGGTCCAGTCAGCAACCTCATTCAGACTCTAACAGAGATTGGGGTGACCAGCTCCAATCAAAGTTCTAAGTTTATCTTTAAGCTACTTACAGACCTAAAATAATAGTACTGCTCACTTACTAGGAAATGGATTAAACCACAGAATCTATGGAATTCTGAATAAAGAAGTACCTTTTCAGAGGACTGACTAAAGATAAGAAATATCATCATTAAAGGCTTTACCCAAAAAAGGAGCATACAATGGAGTAAAGACAGTCTCTTTCAATAAGTGGTGGTAGGAAAATTGGACAGATAGATGCAAAAAAAAAAATAAAACTAGACCACCAACTTATACCATACACAAGAATAAACTCAAGATGGATAAAAGACTTAAATGTAAGGCATGAAACCACCAAAATCCTGGAAGAAAACATAGGTAGTAAAATCTCAGATATCTCTAGCAGCAATATTTTTGCCCATATGTCTCTGAAAGCAAGAGAAGATAGAAGACTAGATCAAGTTAAAAAAGCTTCAGCACAGCAAAAGAAACCATCAACAAAATGAAAAGAGAACCCACTGTATGGGAGAACACATTCACCAATAATACCGTATTTTCTGGCAGCGTGTAAGACGACTGGGCGTATAAGACGACCCCCAACTTTTGAGAAGATTTTCCTGGGTTAAAGTTGTCTTATACACAGGAAAATACAGTACATTTGATAAGGGGTTAATTTCCAAAATATATAAAGAACTTGCCCTAACTGGTTTGGCTCAGTGGATAGAGCGTCGGCCTATGGACTCAACAGTCCCAGGTTTGATTCTGGCCAAGGGCATGTACCTTAGTTGCCAGCACATCCCCAGTGTGGAGTGTGCAGGAGGCAGCTGATCGATGTTTCTCTCTCATCGATGTTTCTAATTCTCTATCCCTCTCTCTCTACCTCTCTGCGAAAAATCAATAAAATATATTTAAAAAAAAAAAGAACTTACACAACTCAACACCTGAAAACAAACAATCCAATTAAAAAATGGGCAAAGGGCCTGAATAGACACATCTTCCAAGAGGACATACAGATGGCCAATAGACATAGGAAAAAATGCTCAGCCTCACTCACCATCAGAGAGATGCCAATTAAAATGATATGAGGTATAACACCTGTCAGAGTGGCTACCATCAAGAAATCAATAAACAACAAGTGCTGATAAGGATGTGGAGAAAAGGGAACTCTAGTACATTGCTGGTGAAAATGCAGACTGGTGCAGCCACTGTGGAAAACAGTATGGACTTTACTCAAAAAATAAAAAAATGGAACTCCAATTTGACACAGTGATCCCACTTCTGGGATTATATCCTAAGAATCCTGAAACACCAATCAGAAAGAATATATGCACCCCTATGTTTATAGCAATGTCATTTATAATAGTCATGTTTTGGAAACAGCCCAAGTGATGAAGTTTCTTATCCAGCAAATGAGTGGATAAAAAAAGTGAGGTACATTTACACAATGGAAATCTATGCAGCTGTAGTAAAGAAGGATCTCTTACCCTTTGAGACAGGATGAAGGGACCTGGAGAGTATTATGCTAAATGAAATAAGCCAATCAGAGAAAGACAAATACCATATGATCTCACTAATATGTGGAATCTAATGAACAAAATAAACTAGAGAGTAAAATAGAACTAGAAGCATGAATACATGAAAGAGACTGGTGTGGGGAAGTGATGGGATAAAGAAGGTGAAGGGTTTAGCTAAAGAACATGTATGCACACCCCATGGACAGGACAATAGTGTGGTGAAGGTCAAAAGAGAAGGAGGCAGGCGTGGGTGGAGGTGGACAAATGAGGGGGAAGGAAGACATCAGCAATAATGTCAACATTAAAAATCTATCTAATAAAGAGGGAATATGCTAATTTACCCTCACACCATTGCAAAGATGGTGGTGCCCACAGCCAATTAGGAGGGAATATGCAATTGAATGGCCCACCCTCAAAGATGGTGCACCTACAGCCACAAGATGGCCAGCAGGGGAGGGCAGTTGGGGGCAACCAGGCCTGCAGAGGAGTGCAGTTAGGGGTGACCAGGCTGGCAGGGGAGGGCATTTGGGGGCAATCAGGCTGGCAGGGGAGCAGTTAGGCATCAATCAGGCTGGCAGGGGAGTGATTAGGGGGTGATCAGGCTGGCAAGCAGAAACAGTTAGGGGCAATCAGGTAGGCAGGCAGGTGAGTGGTTGGGAACTAGCAGTCCCAGATTATGAGAGGGATGTCTGACTGCCTATGGAATCGAATTAAACTGGCAGTCAGATGTCCCCCAAAGGGTCCCAGATTGGAGAGGGTGCAGGCTGGGCTGAAGGACGCCCTCCCACCCCCACAAATGCATGAATTTCGTGCACCAGGCCTCTAGTTTTTAATAAAAAATAAAAAATAAAGTCCTGCCCTGACCGGTCTGGCTCAGTGGATAGAGCATCAGCCTGTGGACTGATGGGTCCCAGGTTTGATTCCAGTCAAGGACATGTACCTTGGTTGCAGGCACATCCCTAGTGGGGGGTGTGCAGGAGGCAGCTGATCGATGTTTCTCTCTCATCGATGTTTCTAACTCTCTATCCCTCTCTCTTCCTCTCTGTAAAAAATCAGTAAAATATATTTAAAAAATAAAGTCCTTACCAAATTGCTATAATGTTCCCATTTTAAAAAATTTCAAATACATTTGAACTAAACTGAATATCTGTCCTAAAGCTGTGCTTGTTGCTAGGGATTAAAAAATGATTGATAACTCCATAGATACGGTATTCCTCCAGAACATGATAGCCTAGTGATATAATCAAGCATTCAAATGGATACACTCCACTCAATGAATATAATCCATCTGACAATGAATATAAACTATCAAACCCACAAATATTTACTGAGTGGTTGTTATGTGTCAGATACTTGGGGTAGGGGCTGGGTCAAGGTGAATAACCAGACAGTGTAAGCCTGGTGTCAGAGAATCTACAATCTTGTAGGGAAACAGTGCTTATAGAGTAATTATATGAGGGTTATCACAGGGGAAGTCCTCAGGGTCCAGGGAAGACACAAGGGCAACCCAACCTAGTCTGTCTCTTGAAGGCAGAGCATGGTGTTCCCATGGAAGAGGTGACAGGGCAAATGGATGAGAGCAGGTGGGAAAGCTGGAACTCCAGAGAGGGAACCTGAATCACTGAACACAGATAGGAGGGAATGAACTGTCAAGGCATTCTTTATAGCTTAATGGAACTCCAACTACATGCAATACCTAAAAACAGTTTCATATACAGTGCTAATCAAGTACGATAGAACTACAAATCACTGCACATGACCAGCATGTGCTGGGTTACTATAATGAATTAATATGACTACACTAAAAGCAAGTAAGTCATTTCAGTTTCCTATACTAGATATTTTGAAATGACGAAAAATTAAAAAACTCCTATTATTGATTTTCTTCACCCAGAGTTGGTAAACACTGTCCTAATAAGTTAGTATCTGGGGCACCAAAATAACTTAAGAAAAAGAACTCTTGGGTCAGGTATGTTCTTCGAGCAGACACTGTGCTTGTCCTCCAGATGTCAAGCACTTGGTCTTGTAGGTAAACAGATTATTTATTAGATATTAAGAGAACATAGCACCACCACGATACTTTAAACAAACTTGGCTTTAAAACACAGCCTTCTCCTCCAAGTGACTTCTTTTGAATATATATTTTCCTTTTCCAGGACAGATTTGGCCTCAGTATTGAGCCACAGGTCAGACAGTTAAGGTCACCTTCTTTGATGGATAAGCAAAAGCAGGAGCTGGGAGAGTGGAACCAGCCTAAGTCAGATAAAGAAGGCAGAGGAACTGTGTAGAGAACTCAACAAGGATGGAGGAACAGCAACAACTGCTCTGCTGAAGAAGGGGCCATGATCCCTATGGACAAGGACAACATTGCGGCGAAGGCTAAGGGAGAGGGGTGGGTGGAGTCTTTACCATAATTCTCTAGTGTTCCCATTTTTAAAAATTTCAAATACATGGAAAAGCGGTTAAGACGCATTAATTACGCTGACGAGAACAATCAGGCCTAGCACCATCCACATGGCTTTCTCAGAAACCACAAAGAACAGCTGAGCACGTTAGCCTGCTGGGCAACAAGAGCAAAGGCAGCTGATTGGCAGCGTATGTCCACTCTGGAAGGCCATAAACCCTCTAGTGGAGCCAGGGCATGTTGAAATGCATTGAAATGCAGCCACTTGTCTTTGTGTCCTGATCAGGGGCACCAGCTTTTGTGAGCTTTACCAAACAGAAACAAAGTCAGCTGTTGACTAAGTCTGGCTCTCTACACTCCTCCTCTGCTCCATAATGTTCTTGTTTGCCCTCCAAGATTTGCCCAATATGACCACCGGACCTCAGTACAAGACGTGCTCACATTCCAGGTATTCATAGGCTGCATTGCTCTCCTTCTTTCCTCACTTTCTCTCTCAAGACAATTTTTCTTATTAAAAAAGATCACACACCCATGAGGAAGGAGTCTGTCTTTGAACTTGAATCCTTCATTAGCTCAGAAGCCGGCAACCTCAAATAAGAGAGATGAAGACCAATAAGAATAGTTTTCTGCACTGTCACTATTGTCTTTAAAATTTCTTCCATTTTTGGTATCTTAGTCATATGACAGTGCACCAAATGGATCGGAACTCTCCACCACCCAGAGTTCGGTCTGGTCATACAGAAGTGGGCCGTAGAGAGGAGTAAGATCTGGAAGCCAATGGAAAAAGTTTAAACTTGGGATGAAATTAATCAAGCCCATATTACACTTAACATTCTTCTGTATTAAATAAAGGTCACTTCCTTCAAGATACTATTTTGAGCAAATAAGATTTTTGCAATTCTGGAAGACTGACGTTAATTAAACAGAATAGCAAAACGAAAAACAGATATCATAGAGCTTTTTGAAAAGATTTTTAATGACATTCAGCTTGTTTTCTTAAACTCATTTGCAGTTGCTCTCATTCTCTGCTCATGAGCCATCGGAATGAGAAGATTTCTATCGATTTCATGTAACTGACAGTTGAAGAGCTAGCTATTCAGAGAGAAGTACAGTTGGGGGAGTCTTGCAGAGTTTTGTGTTTCGTTTTTTTTTCTTTTCTCCTCAACAACTTGACCAGCTCTTTTGGCTTAAACTCTTGAACTCTTTTAAATTAACATCTTCCATCTTTCAAATGAACTTTATCTACCACCAACTCTGACTCTAGCTTTGAATGGTTCTTTCCATAGTCTCATGCTCAGTTATCCCTGCTATTTTGACTAAGAAACTTAGTATTTGTCAATTCCAGCTCAGAAAAAAAATCAGAGCATGGTGAAATTTGGGGAGATAAAAGTCATCATTAACTAAAGTTCAGACATCCACAATTAGACACAGTGTATGTTTTAAATATGCTATCCAAAAGTCAAAGTGATAAGATTAGTCTAGAGAGATTAAACAGGTTTACTTTTTTTTAAAAGTGCATTCACAAAGGGAGAATGTAGAGCTGTAAGAGTGGCCAAACAGAGGTTATAGAGAATTGTCATGATTTTTCTTCTCTTATAATTTTTTACAAACATCTTTTGGAATGTTTCCCAGAGTTTGAGAGCATCTGGTGATTACTGAGATATGTCCTCAGTAGCATTATAAAATTTGCAAATAGTTTTTTTATATAATAAGCTCAGCTATCTTTTGAAAATGTCATGCACCATTTTTAAAAAGTTTCTATGGACATGGTAATGAAAAGGAAGTGATGAATTATTATGCTGTTGTTTATACAAATAAGCATCCCCGTGCAACCTACACATTAGGAGTTATTTTAAATGGAAACAATGGTCTCTGCTAAATGAGGGAAGAGATGACCTAAATAAATGCCACAAGTCTCAAGCCAAGTGACAAAGGGAAGAATTTTAATTACAGCAGGAATGAAGTAGATCTGAAACAGAAATGCACACAGTAGGTGTACACTCATCTTGGGCAAATGGCTTGATTTGGTGATGCCTTTAATGTATGTGGTGGGGAGACCTTAAGCTTCTATATTAATTATCTTCAAAATGGGCCATTTTCCCTGTCTGGACTTTATGCTTGAAAGTCTTCTTGTTTTCTAAGAAAGTTTTATAATTTAAACTCTTTGCTCAATAACGATTATACTTATTAATGTTGTTATTTGCAACTTGTAATACTCTTAGTATTATATATGCACATGTAAAAGTAAAATGATGGAAACCAAATGAGCTCTAGCTGATTTGGCTCAGTGCATAGTGTCTGCCTGTGGACTGAAGGGTTCTGGGTTTGATAACGGTCAAGAGTACACATCTCTGTTGCAGGTTCCTCTCTGGCCCAATCCCTAGTTGGGGTTCATGTAGGAGACAACCAATTGGTTTGTTTCTCTCACATCAATATTTCTCTATGTCTTTCCCTCTCTCTTTCACTCTAAAAGTCAATGGAAAAATCCTCAGGTGAGTATGAAAGAAAGAAAGAAAGAAAGAAAGAAAGAAAGAAAGAAAGAAAGAAAGAAAGAAAGAAAGAAAGAAAGAAAGAAAGAAAGAAAGAAAAGGACTTGATTTGCTATTAGTTGGAGTAGCTGTGAACATGTGGGGTTAAGAAGGATTAACATGAGAAACTGCAGGCAGAAAGGTCAGCTTGGATACTGTGGTTCTACTTGGAGATGAGATATCCACAGAGTGGGGGCAGTATAAATGGAAAGCTAGGGAGAACTCATATAAAAGAAATAAGATTAAAATTACTAAACATGTGGACTGTTCATGGTACTTCCACAAGTTTCATGCATGTGCTCTGTCTCCCACAGAGGCTCCCTCTATCATCTTGCATCCCTGAAGCATCACCCCATGGTCATGTCATTGTTCTGTGTGTGGGTCTTTTGAGAACGAGATCTTCATTACAGATAACGACTCTGGAAGCATAATTGATTCCAAACCCTGACTAATAACACGTTTTAAGTTCTCTTTTTTCAAGTCAGTTTCTGGCCACAAATCAATGAGAAAATTCAACATGAAATGGCCTTGAAAGTTGAGGAACAGGACAAAGATAATACGGTTTAAAAATGAAAAAGAGTGGTCAGATTCTTTCCATGCTTGGAATTCACTGACGCCACCCCTCCAAGTCGGCTGCACAGCCCAGGAAATGCATTGGGCAACAGACGAGCCACACAGCTGCTGCTGTCTCTAGTTGGTGAGTTATGCATGCTATGTTCAGCCTGAAACCACTACCACAGCTTCTCAGAAAATCATGCAGTTCTTGTTCTTTGAAGCGAGACTACCCAACTTCCAAAATCTAGGAGTATGTGCTGAATTATCCCTTCTTTTGCTAACATGTCCTTACTCTGTTTCATGACTAAGAGGTCATTACAGATGCAGGAAAAAAAAGAGTTCTACCAAATAGGTTCTTGGTAAAGCTAGGTATATATGTAGGGATTGATAAAACTGTCCCATGTTAGTGGAAACAGCTGGAATCTCACAAAAGAATAAAGAAAAGAGTTCAGGGAAAACAAAGTCGTGTGCTTTCATTTTACTGCAGGGCATCTTGTTAACAGAGAAAATTGTCTTAGAAAAAAAAATTGGCACCTTCCATTGTGTGATCCATTAAGTAAAACGCACATGTTGTACATAGAGAACATCTTTCCCAAACTCCTTGTTGCTCATACAGCCAACAATTTTCTTTTAATTTGCCTCAATCTTGCAAGTGTGTTTTCTTCAGTTTCTCACTCTACAGATGTCTTTTCCATCTGGCACTCAAAAGTATAATTACTGCATACAAATTTTAAGAAAGGAAGATCCCAAATAGTTTTAAATCAACAATCTCTGAGTTATCTTAGATTTGTGCATCTTGTTAATTAGCCTCCACTCCACTATTTTGAGGAATATTGGTAAGCACACCCAATGTTTTAGCCCCATTCATTTTATAGGTCAGATTAAGTCTGGGTGCTTAAAAGAGAAGGTAACAAACACTGGCATTCTACATTGCATGTATAAAATCTTTTAGAGCTAATATGGGAAACATGGCTATCACCTTGCATATTCCAATTGTGCTCTAAAAGGTTACCTAAAATTGACTTTTAAAAAAAAATCCTCACCTGAGGATATGTTTTTATTGATATATTTTTTTATAGAGAGAGAAGAAGGGGTGGGGGTCGGGAGGGAGGAAGGAATGAAGGGAGGGAGGGAGAGAGATATCAAAGTGAGAGAGAAACATGGATCAGTTGCCTCCCATATGCTCCCCGACCAGGGATCAAACCTGAAACCTAGGTACGTGCCCTGACCTGGAGTGGAACCTGCGACCTTTCAATGTATGGGATGATGTTCCAACAAACCAATCCACCAGGCCAGGGCCTAAAGGTGCCTTTTGAAGAAATTAAGAAATTAAGTTTTAGAAGAATGCACACAGACACATCCTCTTCACTCTGTTATACACCATCAGAATAAGCTCATTCTTTTCTATCTTTGAACATTTCCCACTTCATGTTAGTAACCATTCACCTCCCCCCACTGCTATTTCTTCTAATGGTCTGCTTTTCTCTCCCTGTTTCTTCATCACAATTGTCAGCACATCTTTGACACTGAGGTCACTAGTAATTGAAAGAATGGACTCGAGGGCCAATGTGTGTGAATACTTTAGAACATGTTTTGGCAGATACTATTCTATGGTGTGTGAGCTTCCTAGCAGCCATCCTGTTCCACCCAGGTTGGATTCTGATTTTTTTCAGATAATGGATGGAGATCCTTTAAGTATTGGGCTCTCTGCAAGCCCCAAGAATGTTATGACTGGGTTCAGCCAGGCATGTGATCCCACTCCCTTTTGCCAGATACTCACTTTCCCATCCTTTCTTGAAACTAAAAATGGACCCAAGACACAGTTGTGGTCAATGACACTTAAGGGAAAGTCTGCTGGAAATGATTTTCTTTAGAATAAAATAAACAGTGCCTCACAAAACCTTGCCTCTATCCCTTTCTTCCTGTTCTGGAGACTGGTGTGAGGACTTGGTATGTGAGTGGCTGCAGTCCTTTTCTAACCATGAAGGGAAGGTCAAGAGACTCCAAATGTACTCTTACATCTATGAGCTCCTGACATAGGCCTGGGCTGCCAACACACATATATGCTGTGTTTGTATGTACACGCGCCTGCGTATATGTGTGTGTTTTGCCTAGGTGTGTGTGTGTGTGTGTGTGTGTGTGTGTGTGTATGGGAAATTAAGGGAAATACTAAGGCAATATTTTATGCTCACAAAATGCCATTTTTGAGGAAGGAAAAACGGGGAAAAAATTGAGAGAATGAAAGGAGTGAATTAAAATGTGATTAGAAGCAGACTTTCCATAGCAGAACTCATTCCACTGATACTAAAAGGGCAGTGCAAGACTGACTCAAACCAGCCAATAGGGATGCAGAGGAACTAACTGCATCCTGCCCCCTGTGCAACCAAACCCTGGCCCTTCCCTCAACCAATCAACAGGGGCCACACACATTACCCCACCCACTACTTCCAGACCCCCTATAAATCCTTTGTTTTCCTGAAACTTGCTCTCTCTTCCCATCCTACCGCTGCATCAGTGAGTGTGTGTGGGACTGAGCTCAAGCTAGCTCGAATAAAGGCTCTATGTTTTTGCATCGGACTTGGGCTCACTGGTGGTCTTTGGGGATCACGAAATCTGGGCGTAACAATACCATGTCATTAGAGAGTTTCTGGGTCTTCTCTGCTTTCTCCATTCGGTGAAGTTTGGGTTAATCCATGGAATGTTAGTAAAATGACCAGCTATTAGTAGAAGTAACTTTACTTTTCACATAGTGGCAATAAAAGCAATTTGTGAACATGGGAGGTACAGGAACAGGAAAAGAGAAAGTCAGATGTGGGGCACGGCCAAAGTGTTTAGGACAGGTTCAAGCCTTGGACTGATGAGAGGGCACAGTCCTCTCGTGGCCACGTGCAAGTCCCAGCTTGGATGGCAGAGCCCTCCCAGCACAATTATAGCCAACAGCTATAGCTGTGAGCTTGAACCTATGGTCTGAACATGTGGCCCCACATGCTTGAGTGATAGAGTTCAGGTGTATGTAGTGGAGTGGGATTGAAACTAATGACAATGTTGTAAACAACTTGATCACACCCTTACTTGATCATGGCTCATGGCATCTGCTACAAAATAAAGACAGGGCGTGTGGGTGTGGTCGCTATTTCTCTCCATCAGAAGCGGTGAGCATCCCATTGAGACCCAGCTTTCATTCTCTGTCTTTTCTAAGCCTTTCATCACCCCCACTCAGGGTCACTGAACCAGGCTGAGCTGGCATGACATATAAGGCACCCTGGGGCTGAGTAGGCCATGGCTGTGCCAGCTCCCCACAGTCAGAATAAAAAACGATGCATTTAATCCCCACTTTCCCCAAAGAGACTCTTCCAGAAACCATCAGGGACACAGACCCAAAGCTGAAACCTATTGTTCCCATCCAATAAACAAAAACCAAACCAAGACAAAAGAACCCTTCACATGGTTTTCCCTGACATGATTCTTGATTGTATATACAATGAAGCAGTTTACAAGAAGAACCCAAAGCAACAATACTCAAAACTCTAGTCACAATATAAAAGAAATGAAAGGATTAGATGAAGAAAAGAGACAGACTTGGCCAACATAACAATGCATTTTAATTTGACTGTAATAAGTGGTTAATATTAGTAAGAGCGAGGTCTTCTTTCTATAGCTGTTCTCACAGGAAAATGAAGAACCTCTTCTAAATACCCTCCTTCTTTCTCGCTGGCAGCCTAGGGGGGAAATGGGTCTGAAGGGAGTACTAAATGAACTGATGGAGTGAGAGGAGGGCAGGGAGCAAGGACAGTTAGGGAGGGGAGAGGAAGGCTTCCTGATGGTCTTTATGGAAAGGATGGTTTGTCTGTTACTGAGAAGAGCACACAATTCTTTTGACCCATCTTTTGAACTCAGTGGGTATGCTGATTGTGTAGGAGTAAAATATTGTTTTCCTGTGTTATTTGTTTGTTACAGGAAAATCTATATATAGGCCCTGGGGAATTTGAAAACATCTCCCTAATGGCACCTCAGTTTGCTATTAAAACAAAATGCTTTGTGTGTTTTTTCAAAGCAAAAAAATTAGATAAGTATGAATTTTTTCAGCCTTTAGCATCAGTGTGTAACATGTCTCAAAAATGCTCCCCTCAGGGGTCTGTTAACAGTTTTCTGCACGACTACACATAGAACCTTGCCCAAAAGAACAAGTTATCTAACATTTTGTAGTCTAACATCTTAGCCTATCAACAGCACTACTCCCATATCGGATACTCAACTTACTAGAGTTCATATGTGTGCTTTCCAGGAACAAGAGGGTGATTTGAATGAAAACAAAAGCTTCTCCCAAATGGTCAGTGATTTTCTATAAATCTGTATTTTTTCCTTACTTCCTTTTTGAGGTAGAGGAAGAAAAAGAGAAGAACATGGGAAGCGTTTACTTGTATTTGGCAAGTTTTGCAAGGTGCTTGTTTCAGAACCTTTCTGCATGGGTAGTCAAGCATCTCAGGGTGCACTGTTAACATTCTCATAATAATAACAAAAGCAACGATGAGCAGTAGCAGCTGAGCACTTGTTCTGAGGTATGCTCTGCGCTAGCACATTATTTCTTGTGACCACAATCCTGGGAGTAGATACTCTCATGATTCCCTTTTGCTGAAGCAGCAGCTGAAACTTAGGGGTATTGAGAAGTGTATCCAAGTTCACCTCGCTTGGGGGTGGTAGAGATTCCATCACTGTCCTGTATTGCTCTCTTATGCTGGAAATCATTTTCCTTTAAAAGCAAACTCTAAAATCACAAATTAGTATTTACTTAAACATGGTGGATTGCATGATGCATTTATTTTTGCTCCTTCCTTAAGTCCTAAATACAACAATAACAAAATGAGAGTAAAGGAGGGAAAACTGTATATTTGTTAGAATAAACAATGAATGGATGAGTTGTCACTGATGGTAGGAAAGTGGAAACCCAAGGGCCTCCCAAAGGTGAAGGCAGCAAGAAGGAAGCTAATTTGAGCAACTAAAAACTTGACCGCTAGATTCCTCTGAACTTGGGGGAGAGGCATAAGCCTGAATAGGAGAGTGCTGGCTGAAGGTTTGTAGGAGGTCAACCCTGGTAACTAGTCAACCATTTCTCTTCCACCTCAGGGACAGGAAGCTTTTCTTCTGGAGATGTAGAGCCAGCAAAGTTTCAGATCCAGAAAGACCTGGTACAGCAGAATGAAGGTGCAAGAGAAGAGGCTGAAAATGGGGTGAGGAATTAAATGAATATATTCACTAAATAGTAAAAGCCAGCCCCTTCCCCCAGTTCAGCTCCCAAATACTGTTCGGTCAGCATGTATCTGCCCTGTCTAACCTCACCCAAGAACGCAGACTAAATATCTTTCTGGAAAAAATTAACCTGAAAAAATACCTGTAGCACTTGGGGGTTCTTTTTTAATTGTAGGGTAATACCTACTAGCTGACAAATCTCTTGTGTGTGTGTGACTTATGTTTTCAATATTTTGGTACCAGAGGTCATGAGACTTTTATAAAAGTAACTAAAACATAGTATTTAGCCCAAATAAATACAAAGAAAGAAAGAAACTTGAAAGAATAGAGAAAATGCAGGGAGAGGGGAAACAGAGCTAAATTAGAACAATAACAACATGCCTAAAAAAATAACACCCTCCAATGATTAATATCTGTAAAGAGAAAAAGGACATTATTGTATTCATGATACAGAATAGAATGCCATACAACTTTTTGGGAATGAGAAAGAAGCCTTGGAAAATGAAAAATATGACAGAAGAAATACATTCAGCACAATGTTTGAAGACAAAGGGGAAGGGGTCTACAGAAAGCACAACAAAAATAGGCAAGAAAAGAAAATCAGAACATCAGGTAGGAGTTCTGACCTCATAACAACATAAATTTCAGAAAGAGAGAAGAGAGAAAATGGAGATAAATTTCCCAGACTGTATACCCATGAGTTTTAGATTGAAAGAGACTATTAAATTCCTATCCTCTATACTGTCTGAAAATATTACATATCCTGAAATCTCAGAACACTGGGGATAAAGAAAATATTCTACATATTTTCAGAATGAAAAAAAACAACAACACCAGGTCATATGCAAAGAGCTAGAAACCAGATAGCCATTGGACTCCTTTATAATAACACTGGAAACCGGAAGAATCTGACAAATTCTTCAAAATTCTTAGGACAAATCCACAATTCCAAATCCAGCCAAACTGTTGATTCAGTGTAAGGCTAGCATAAAGATATTTTTTTTAGACAAGTCTATCCTGCACTCTTTCTTTGAAAGTTACTGGAAGGCATGCTTCTGGCAAATGAGAGAGTAAAACAAAAAAAGCAAACATATGGCATTTAGCAATCAGGGGAACGAAGATAAAGAAAGGGAGAGGCACTTTTTGGATGGAGAAGGGAAGTCCTAGGGAAACACTGTGCACTAAGCCCAGAGAGCAGCTAGCTGAGAATGGAGCAGAATATGGGGGACACAGGGCGGGAGATCTCCTGCATTTCAGGGGCACTACTGGCACAGCAGGAAAATGTCACGAGAGAAACAACGTCTAAGAAAATGATGAAGATGCTGACTAGCTGCACTGCTGGCCCCAATGACACCCGACAAAGATATACAGAGTTTAGTGTAACAAAAATTCATGACTGGGAAAGTAAGAGTCAAGGTACCACAGCCTCATTTTCTAAATAGTTCCATGATCAATACTGATTATTTATACTTGTACGAAGTCTCTGAGATAATGTGTGTGTGTGTGTGACTTAAGTAACTCCTTGTTTTAAAATGCCACATGAACGTGAAACAGTCTAAGTTATATAAACAGCAATAAAACTTTCGGAAGGAGAAAATGTCCATGTGTAGTGACTAAAGTGCAGGATGACAATAACTACTTCCACTAGAATAAACATCCCATTCCTTGCTTCGTCAGGCGTGGTGTGCCGGAGCAAGGTGAGTGCTCTTGGCTTATGACTATATATAGTGGTTTTTCAGATTCTATAAATGCCGTGATAATCCTATTTCACCTCTCAAGAATATATAAAAGTACATGCTAAATTCAACATGAACCCAGAAATAAAGAGTTTATTTCCTAGAATAAGAGCCATTGATACTTATCAACTTTATGTGGAAATAGACCAAGGGAGAAATTTGACACTAGGAGGGAAAAACAACCTATTGATCTGGGACTTATAGCTGACAGATTGCTCATAACCTGGATGTGGAATGCAGTTAGCAAGAAAAGTGTGGTTATTCTCTCATATCATGTAAATTTAATTTATTCTAGACTACTCATTGTGTACAATTCAGCCTGAAAAGGATCTGGGAGAAAGATAATTCAACATTTTATCCACCTCTACACATTCACAAACTTGGCATAACTTCTGGTCACTTTTCAGAGTTCAAGCTCTTAAGAAAATGGCAATCTGACAGGCCAGCCTCCTTCTCGGCCCCATGACATAGACGTGGCCTTGCTGGATGGCCTCCCAAGAGCACACCACATTGACAGATGTCTTTGATCCCTCCTGGCTGGCATGGACCCCTAGCATCCTCCTCATTCTACCCAAATCCAGACTTACATGTTTGGGGCCTGAGCTGGATCCAGGCCAAGGCCTGCCCTGAATTTCATTTATTCCAAGATACTCCCGAGGGAGGAGAGAGCTGAGTGCATGAAGCATCAGAGCCAAGCAAAAGCATGGTGTAGCACCAAGTGCAACTCTAGAATCAAGTTCAGCTTGTGTCCTCCTTTGTCCTGACTGAAGCACCAAGAGCATAGACAACATGTAAAATATGTCTCTTCCTCATTCCATTTCGCTTCTAATTTTAGTAAGAATTCCGGTTTACTTAGATTGCTTACTTCTGGCACCAAGAGTATAAAACAGAACTTCATTTTATATAGGCAGTTTTTGGTCCCTTTGTTATAAAGTAAAACACAACATGCAAATGGGGATAACGGTCCTCCGCGTAAATCAACTTTTCAAGTAACGGGACATTCAGCAGCCATCCAATTGCTGTTAGAAACCTCTCTGCCAATTTTTGGTAAAAAACAGAAAAGTCTTCATTATAATTCTTCCCACTAAGGCAGCTGTTTAATATCAGAGTTTGAGTAATGACAAAACCATATATAATTCTGCTTTTAGAGGTAGAATAATTAGATCCATCATGAAGTGAACTATGCTGTGATTTTAATTTTTTTTAATAAATATATATTTTAATTGATTTCAGAGAGGAAGGGAGAGGGAGAGAGAGAAACATCCATGATGAGAGAGAATCATTGATTGGCTGTGTCCTGTATGCCCCACACTGAGACTCAAGCCCTCAAACTGGGCATAATGCCCTGACTGGGAATTGAACCATGACCTCCTGGTTCATAGGTCCATGCTCAACCACTGAGCCACACTGGCTGCACTGCTGTGACTCTGGAATGCTGCATGATGAACAATCCTCACCTATGTGTGTGGAGGATAGCTTTGGGATGCAATACAAATAAATGTGAACACTTCCCGTTTGATGTAGAGGGTCCTCTGAAGAAAGTAAAAGCTATGAAGGTGAAGAGGGCACCAGAAATGAAAATAAACATGGAGAAAGACATTTACTCCCAACATCCCCCTCCTCTAGCTAAGCCACGTGGGAGGTCCAAGCTACAAATTCTATTTTTGAAACTATGGAGGACAGGAGACATTTTTACATTGCTCTGCATTGCACTTAGGCCATCTTTTATGGCTTTTTTTCCTGCTACAGAAGACATTATTGCACATAATGATACATCCTTGAAACCAGATGGCGCATGAACTATTTCAACAAAAAAAGAAACAAGGACGGGAAAATATTTGTGGTCTTTCCAGAAATCTTTCACAACCTTCACATTTAATGGCAATTACTAGAAAAGCAGCAAGCTTGAAATTATAGCTGAGGCATATAATTACCTATATGTGACCTATTTATAAACTCGTTAGAGGAAAAGGAGTACCAGATAGCTGCACCTACTCTTTTTGGTTCCTGACATATAAAGTGAAGTAAAAATATTTGGATAGTATTGGAGTGATGCATTGGTTTTACTAGCTTCATTTCAGGAACCTCACAGCTGGAGTCTCTCCACTGCTGCCTACTGTGGACAAATACATCATTACATTCAAACTTAAAAAAAGAGAAATAGACCTAAAGAACATTGTGAAATGGAGCAGGGCACAGAGAAAATGCATTTTCAAGGTTTCTGAGTAGAGATGGGGTAGAGTAGTGAACTCTAGCAAACACAGGGGGAATGCAGATATAGAAGTTAAAATCAATGTACACATTTACTAGGGCATTGCCTCTGGGCATCATCAAAAACCTTAATCAATGTGTACTTTCTCAATAGCCTCGCTAAACAGAGGAGCCAGGATTATCCTAGCAGGAACCACCAGTCAGAAAACATGAAACTGGTATAGCAAAGTCTGAGGCTCTGAGAGCAATGATTTTATAATGTCCTTTTGAATAATGGAGCAACTTGTGTGCTCAACTTTATATGTGATTTATTCAGCCATGGAAATGAAAATCTACATAGTTTCATAAAATCTATATATCTTACTGAATTAACTTAATATGCACATTATTCTTAAAACAAAAATGAAAGAATATCTAATTCCTTGGCACATATGGAAAAGATTAAAACACACATGACATCGACTCCAGTGTTATTCATAAGATCTGTAATGACAACTTTAGCCAAGTAAGGAAACTGTCATTCTTAGGTTTGTTGAGAGAATGAACAGTCTGCTTTTACACATGTAATAGAAACCAACTAAAATAAACCTCCCTGCTACAAATGTTCTCACCATTAGGTGATGCATTAGTTTGAATGGAAAACTTACACATTCACAGGAAATAAAAAAAAATCAATGGTAGAAATTTGGCAACTGAATGTACTTCAGCCTGCAGTATACAGAAATAAATCCTCTAGTAGTAATAGTTGTAGACATGAAGTGCCAGTCAACATATGTGGATTATACATTCATATTAGTTGAGAAGGATTGTTTTAAAATATACAAATATAGAAACAGCTGTGTTCAATAACACCCCAATTCAAGATCTCACTTCAATAGAAGAGGTTAGTTACTGCACAATGGACCATGGTGCTGCAATGTAACAGAAATAAAGAGGGGCTAAAAAAGAAGTATGAGTTATAGTGGAAATGGCTCTATCAGACTCCAACTACGAATAATCTTAGTGGCTCTTCATGAAATGACAGCAAGTGATCCCCAGGATGACATTCTTGTTCTCTCACCTTATTTCCTCAGATACAAACTCTCACCTCTTCCTGTTCTTCCTTCATCATTGTCCTTTAAAGTCTCTTTTCTAGATCCCTTTCATCATTCGTAACTGTTTCTCATCAATATTCCCATTTCCCCCAAAGTGTCATTGGGAGTGCTGTTGTCCTTAACTGAAAGTTGACTTTCCTTATGAGGTTACTGAACCCGTCATGATCTTCTCTGAGCAAGGAGGGTTCTGTATGCTCTCTGTTCCCCAGAGCTATTCTTCCAACACTTTTGCCATCATAACTCAACATCTGTTTCTATTTGAAGTCAGTATGCTCCACCTATAATTACTCTTCCCTGCTTGTCACCAACAACTTTGGTATTTCCTCATCTTTCTCAGTGACTTGATAGGAACTAGCATTTGCTTTCCTCCCGTTAACTTTGGCTACCATCCATGGTAATGTTCCCTTTAACGTCTTGACTTCATGGTTCCTTGAGTACTTCCTCTACTCCTGTGACCTCAGCTTCCACCTAAACTGCCCACTCAAACAGATATCTTAGTGCCTTCATCACTTGTAAGGAGTTCTGTCTTTAGATCTTGAATTTTAAGGTCTGTGATTATCTACTGTAACCCTTTCATATTTTCCTATCCCACACTCCCTCTGAGCCATTTACATTGTTGGTATAACTTCCATATTCTTGACCCCTTCCTTTTTTCTTAAAAATATATTTTATTAATATTTTACAGAGAGGAAGGGAGAGGGATAGAGAGGTAGAAACATCAATGAGAGAGAAACATTGATTAGCTGCCTCCTGCACACCTCCCACTGGGGATGGGCCCGCAACCAAGGTACATGCCTTTGACCGGAATCGAACCTGGGACCTTTCAGTCTGCAGGCCAACGCTCTATCCACTGAGCCAAACTGGTCAGGGCCCCTTCCATTTCTTGAAACCTATCTCTTTTATCCTTAAATCCTAATCCGGCTTACTCTGCTTTCCTCTCTGACCCTACACACTGCTTGGATGCTGATTTCAGTGATACTTCTCACGATCAACAAATTAAATATGATAGCATTTCCATCTTGCCAGTACCACCAACTATATAGGCACTTTATGTCTCTCTTCAGAGTGCTGATCATGGCTAAAATAAAGTCCTGAACCCATGCTCATTCACAGACTTGAAAATGAATTTTCACTCTAATTTCAAATGGGCTCTCATTATTGCTAGGAAATACATTCCCTTCTGTATTTTATTTTATTTTTATAATTTCTCACAGTTCTCTTAAGCCTTTTTCACTGTTCTTAATCTCACAGTTACAAGTCTTCTTCCTCCTAAGGTCCATGCCTTCATCACACAATTTACGGATACTATTATTTAAATCAGAACTTCAATTTCCCCTCACCGCATTTTTTCTCCTTCACCACAGTTTCTAATGGAAAGCTGTCATCCTTTCTGTGGAAGGCCTTGTACAGATTATACATTAAATAATGCTCTTGTAAATATCTAGTTTATTTCTGGCTTTAAAATGAAAAGTTACCTTATCGATATCACTTTCATCCTAACATCTGAGATGGGAAATTGGAGAAATGGGAGTATGGGTTGGTAGGGGTGGAGGAATGTTAAAAGAGAATATTTGTGTTGAAACACAGTCATTTTGAAGTACAGGGCATTTTTTTCTGGGGTGGGGATTAGGGTAGGGTGGGCTTTCTAGCATGGGTTCCAAAAACCCAGATGGAGTCCTGAAGACATTGGCTTCTAGAATAAGAGAGGGTCTCTGAGAGAGAAGGTGAGAGAGAGCACTCTGCTTCCAGCTGTGCTCAAAATGGAGCTTGGTGACTATTATTTTGAGCAGGGAGCATCCATGATGAAGAGTAGGGTGAGCTGAGGTTCCACAGAGGAGGGGGACGAGAGAGAATCAAAAGTATTTATTTCTTTTAAAATAATACTTTGTAATGATAAAACCGATAATCATTATTGATGAAAAGTAGTACTGGTTAACAAGAAAATATAATCTGCTCAACTTTCTGCCACTTAGAGACCACAGGTAACATGTTGGTGTATTTCCTTCTAAATGTCTAATACTCATTTCAGTTGGTTAAAGTCTTTTATTGATTTTTTCCATAAAATTAAGCTGCATATACCATTTTGTCTCAAGCATTTTTTTTTTGCTTGACACTAAATTGCTGTTTTGACATCCTATTCATAGCATTACCTCTGAGCACATTATTCAAATGTGGCTCCATCTTCTTTCTGAGCTGAGCCCCTCCTCCCTTAAAAATAAAAGGTTCCCAGCAGAGACTACTTTTCAACTTACTTTGTAATCACCACAGGAGCTCACATACTTATTTAGGCAAAATGGGATGGAAATGTGGAAGAAATACTGAATCATCATGTATACTTTCATGGACAGCACCAAGTATTTGAGATGTACCTATGGTATCTCTTATGCATGGCTGAGTACTACTGGGAGTGTACACAGGGTATCCGCAACTATTTCCAACTATACCTTAACTACCGCATGAAACTATTAACCATAAACATAAGGACTGGACCTTCTTCTGGAAATGTAATTAAAACATTATATTCACCAAGAGACTAGCATAACAAAGCACTGTTATCCTAATAACTAAGAATGTGACACTGTGACAGAGCCAATATTTACATGAAAAAGAGCATGAGGAAAAATACATCAAAATCTTTTTTTCTTAGTTAAAAGTTTCATACTTTAGGAAGTTCCTTGATTGGACTTTCCAGTTCAGGGAGGGGTGGTGTTCAAAGGGATCCAACACCAACACTGTTAATGCAAAGCCATCATCGTATTATATTTATGAAGAGCCCATATGCACACAGCCAGGGGCTTCAGAATGAAGACCATGCATGTGCCCACGTTCCTCTGGCTCCATAGCTTACACGTTCACTGCTATTCTATTGCTTTGTTATTTGACTAGACTCAGCAGATAACAAAAATCATTTAATGAGAAATGGGAGTGGGTGCCTAAGTCTTTGGAGTCAAAAGCAAAATAGCAAATCATCCAAACATTATATTGGGAAGACAACACAATTGGATTGCACTGAATCTAATTTAGGAATTGGTCATTCTTCTACAAAATCTGTGTGAGGTTCAAATGTGTGTAGAGTTTTATGTGTCTTGCCACATTAGTCTTGCCACAGTGATCTTAGAGGACACTGGATTACAAATTATTCCAAGATAATGCTTTTGTCTTGTTCACCTGTGTCTCCAGAACTCTGCATCACCCAACACTTGTGGATGCTCAACAGTGAGGGAATAAAAAGCATGCTAGATTTTTAAATACATTTACATACATTTAAAGACCTCTTCACGATTGCTTAATGATGACATCTCCAAATTGTTTGACTTATCTTTTTGCTCTTGTGTTTGTGTACATGTGTTTAAATCTACCAGGTAAGGCTTTTACTAGAATTTACCCAGGGAACCATTTGTATTCTAATGTCAAACAGTAGTAGAGTGAAATCTTGAACCCTAACTAGCAGAGGTTAAAGGACGGAAAAATGTTCCACTTTCTAAGTTACACTGACCAAGCCACACACTGGAGCACGAGCTGTCGTCCAACATAAACAGGACAGGAAGGGAGTAGCACAGAAGCTCGCAGCCCTTCATCAAAAGTCTGGCATCCGAGGGGGGTGTTAACAAGTCAAGTACACACACCTTGAAATAGTTTGATTGTACTCTGGCCAACTGACACTGCAAGTACATACTGGAGAGTGAAAACGTCCTCCTAGACCTTCCAAATGTCTCCTTTTCTCCATAATGTGTTCACACAAGATGTTAATCAAATGAGAACAGAGGAGAAATGAGGAAGGAGCTGAGAGGAAGGAGCACTAAGTAACTTGGTTGGACAAACTTTTCTACTGTAATTCTATCCCAAAGGATGCTTCCCCCTCCCCCCATTCTTTTTAAAAGTTAATTGTATTGGGGGTGACATTGAGTAATAGGATCATATGAATGTCAGGTGTGGTTTTCTATGTCACAAGATCTCTATATTGCACTACGCCCACCACCCAAAGTCAAATCTTCCATCTGCATATATGAGGCCCTCTTCACCCCCCACTCTCTCACGGGATTCTTATTTAATTATTTCACATTAATTCTGTTCATGAGATAAATAACGTCGGTTTTAAAAGTATTGTAAAGTGGGAAAACTGTGGGATTGGTGGGGTACATGAAGGTTTGAAGTTAAGCAGAACAAATGGGGTTGCTGTATATGTGGGAGGTCTTTCTCTTCCTCCTCCTCGATCTGCTCTTGCTTCATTCATTCTAAAATGTTTTGAGCGTTCTTTCTGTCAGGCCCTGATCTAGGTCCTGGTGAAAGGGCAGTGAAAAAAAACAGCCATGGTCCCTACTCTCAAGAAGCTTTCATTATAATAGTGGGGGGAAACAATACACAAACTGACAAGCAGGTGATAAGAAACTATGAAAAATAATGCCGTGCCATGTGGTAATTAAAGAGGCCGATTTATGGGAGAATGGCTGGGTGGCTGCTTTAGATTGGGTGGTCAGGGATGCTGGTGCCATTAAGTTGAGAGTTGAAAGCAAGGAGGAGACGGCCATTAGTAGCAGAACATTCCGAGGAGTAGAACATTCCCAGCAGAGGAACAACTTGTGCTTACATGTGTCTCGAGGAGCATGGAGGAAACCATAAAGAACTTCCAAATATAGCAAGCCTGGCTCAGCTAAGTCACTGATGCAGCCTGCTATTTCCTTCTCTTCTGTCTCTTAATCACATCATCTCTCACTCCCCCAAGGGCAGGGCAAGAACACGTGTTTGATTTTGCACAAGGAATTATTACTGTGCTTATGATCATTTGTTACGATGAAGATGTGGCTTTATTTTGTCAGTCCAGAAATGGACTGAGTGACATATAAAATCCTTAATACCTTAGTATGAATGAGTTGATAGGAATTAAGAAAAGCAGGGACTTTGTCTCCTATTCACACACTGAGCCCTAAAAACAAGATTCTTTGAAACCTTCAGGTCTGATTGGTAGAGAGTGGGAGGCACTAGACCTATTGGGGGCACTCCAAACAAGGAAAATGATATAACGGGTCGTTCACAAGTTGGGTTTATGTTTGTTCAGCATCTGATTGAAGCACCTGTTGCTTCTTCTCTCTGCACTGTAATAGAAGATCATGAGTGTCAGTCACATACATAACCCTGATTTATGATTTTTTCCCTGTGCTGTGTATAAGGGCACTTCTGGTCCCACAGCAAAGGCAAGGCATTCCACACACACCATGATAATAAAGAAGGGAGTGGAGACCTCCGACCAAAGCACTGAAGTGCCCATAGAAGGTGGCTTGAAAGAGAAGCAGTAATAGTTAACTTTTTCTTTAATTACTCCTGTGTTGCTTAAATTGCTATCTCAAGGTGCATTTTACTTAGTAATGAAAAAAATGCCAATAAAGTACTATAATTCATAAGAAAAATTTAAAATTAATATACTAACCCTTATCAAATGGCCCCCATGTCCTCATGCTTGACTATACTTAGGGCAGTATCAGAGACAAAGACACTTGGAGACGCAGGAACCAAAGTAGATGCCTCCTCAGCACTCATCAATGGAACTCAGCCTCAGGATAGGCATGACAGACCCTGCTGGAGTCTGGGAGGGTTACAGGCCATTGGTGAAGATTTCTATTGGATATTAGAAGATCAGGGCTAGACCTTGCTAGAAGAGTTCATGACATTTCTGTCTTTTCATTTTAGTCTGATTTTTCTTTCTTTTTTTTTTCAGTATTGGAGCTATTTGAGAAAAAAATGCAAAATGTTTTCTTTCTAAAAATGATCTTTTTTGCACGGCCAGCATGGCTCTGTGGTTTAGGGTCGACCTATGAACCAGGAGGTCACAGTGTGATTCCTGGTTGGGGCACATGTCCAGATTGTGGGCTCATTCCCAGTGTGGGGCATGCAGGAGGCAGCAAATCAATAATTCACTCTCATCATTGGTGTTTCTATCTCTCTTCCTTTTCCTTCCTCTCTGAAAGCAATAAAAATATATTTTAAAAATATGTTAAAAAATGAAAATGATTTATTTTCAGAAATCTGAGAAACCAAAACCATTTTCAGGTTAAGTTATTGTGAGAATAAATATTTTAATACATATTATTTGCCCCCTCCTCATTGTTTCCTATTTGTCTGATTACAACTGATTCAGATGAATAAAATGTCATTAATTCTCCTTGTAAAAAAAGGAATAAAATCATAGGCTAATGCCCTAACCGGATTGGCTCGATGGATAGAGCGTCGGCCTGCGGACTCAAAGTTCCTGGGTTTGATTCCGGTCAAAGGCATGTACCTTGGTTGCAGACACGACCCCAGTGGGGGGTGTACAGGAGGCAGCTGATCGATGTTTCTCTCTCATCAATGTTTCCAACTCTCTATCCCTCTCCCTTCCTCTCTGTAAAAAATCAATAAAACATATTTTTTAAAAAATCATAGGCTAATGAGAAAAGATTAGAGCAATCCAAAGTTTTTCATTGCCAACTATAAGAAGCAAAATCTAATTTCCCCTCAATGTATAAAAAGAAATAAAAAGATGTGTGATTTCCAATAACTTAGATGTTATTCTAAATTAATGGCAGATGTCATTCAACAACATTCCTCTATCAATGGATACAACTGTTAAAACAATGAACAAAACTTTTCAGAAAAGACCATAATAATAGAGAAAGGAGTGAAAGACTTCAGACCAAAGCCATAAAGTCAGTTACTCAAAGAGGGTTGCTTGGAAGAGGAGAAGCAGTGAGAGTGAGTTATTCTGTGTTACTTAAATTGCCATATCAAGATGCATTTACTTTGTACTGAAAACAAAAGCCAATAAAGTACTATAATTTAAAAGAAAAATTTAAAATTATATTTTCAAGTATCATCACCTATGATTTTCTATCAAGTAAATGGCAGGCATACAATATGAAAATCGCTAAGTGGTGCTTTAAGGATATACTTAAACACCTAAAGATTTAAAAAGAAAAAAGAAAAAAGTAAACAGTGGTAAAAAACTGGTACCAGTAAATACTATTTCTAAGCGACCAGGTTTGTGATTAGGTGCCCTGCCTTTCCCTACATTTCCTTGTGAACGGGAGGGTAAATAACCCCTTTATACAGATCTTAAAACACTAACATCTGTTCTTCCTGTATCTTATTTTATATTGAAAATCTGACTAGTAGGCAAATTATGACATCACTCTTCAAACTTGTGCTTAAGCTACTCATCCTCTCAATAACCACAGAATTGTTGTCTGTGTTTTGCAGACATGCCCCTGCCCCCCCCCCCCCCCCCCCCCCCCAGGCATACTAACATCACCATAAAGCAGAGCTAAAAGCTGAGCAGCTGTTGAAACTCCTGAGATAAGAAGGACTGAAATGCCTGTTAAGAGCTCCTCCACTGCCCTCCTGTGATTCCCATCTAATTTATGACAGCCATTACCATGCACACAGGTCACTTAATCAGGAGCCCAGTCAAGTCCCAGCCATTAAGCAACATCCACCCTTTCTCCCTCTAACTTTCCCCCTCCACCCCCTCCATCCCCCACCTGAGGAAAGCAGGTCCCTTGTTTCATTAAAAGCACTAGAAATACATACCCAAAATGCAAAGATAAAAGGGGTCAGCCATGGCAATTAATTTTATGGGTTGAAGCTATAGAGTGTGTATCTCTTTTAAGATTACGGCATTGGACCTCGTTTTACCTGTTCTATGTCTCAACAGAGATGGAGCACAGGTACTAAATGTTCACCTGGCACCTTTCACACAGCTGTATATAAATCTAGCAGCCCCACTGCCTGAAAACCGAGCCTGGACGACATACAGACTTAAGGGCAGGGCGGTCATAGATAGATTTTTGAAACTGCACCATGAGATTGCCCAGAAGTTCATTTTTTTGTAAAATTGTCTGCCCTTTTGTTAACTTAAGGTGTTCATTTGGCTGATTTATTTCATTAGTCTAATAATGTTCATGAAATCACTTGGTAAACATAACGTAATGCCCAAATATATAGGATATTCCAACATATGAGCTGATGACAGAGAAAAGAGAGTAGATTACCGAGAAACAACTCCTATCCTTAAAGTCATTTTTCCTGCCCCACATCGAAAACATCAGACATCATGGGGAAATCTAAGGGGCTTTCCTAGATCCCAGCATTTTCATTCCTGAGGAAATGTGACCTCGTGGAGTATGTATGCATTTTATATGACGCTGACATTTCCACTGACCTCTACCAGGGCAGTGAGTCAAGGGCTGTTATGCTAGGATAGAACCTTTGGAGGTAATTGATTTCTGTCTCTCTCTGACACTGTGAGGGCTCCATTCATAACAACTCTCTGCTGTGGAGTGCCAATGGAAACAGCTCCCGCAAGGTTTATCGTCCTAAGAAAATAGTGGAAATCCAATGTGAAGCTGGTATTCATGGAAATTCCAAAGCCTCGGAGGTCGTGTTGTGAAGGGCGCTCTTCTTCCTGACCAGCCCGGCTATCCCTGGTGTCACTCCCCTCCCGGGTTCTGTACAATGAATTTCCATCCTCAGCCCCTCGTCTTCCTGTGCTTATCTGCATCAGATTTCCTTACTGATTCTTACATTGAAAACATTTGGAAATGCCGTTGACAGAGAACTCAAAGCAGGTCCCCTCGCCCATCACCTCTGGGGAGCGGCTACGTCCTTGCCGTACAATGGAAGGTCCCACGGAGCACAGATATTTTCACAGCTGGAACCAGTTATAGCTCTTTAGCAAAGGGCAGAGGTCACTGAGCTCCTTATGTACCTTCTTTATTTTTAGGCATCTTTTATATTTTTTTCAAAGACCCCACTTGGGAGCAAAGCCCCATCAGCGAGAGACAGCTGGCCTGCAGAAGGGGCAACGTGCCACCGAATGGAGTCCAGGCAAAGAGTTTTCACTGGCCAGAGAGGCGATTTAGTGGCGGTACAGAAAGTGTTGCGAAACATGCAGAAATACTCACAGTTTCGGCTTGGCAAGCAGAGGTGGAGGTTCCTTTGTGGGTGAAAGCAGGACAGCTGGTGCTGGGGGAGATTTATTACCGCTCGCTTTGCCGTTAATCAGTCCGTTGACTCCGTGGCTGGGGTGCACTCCGTTCGTTTCCCTCTCGGCAGAACTGAATTGCATTTGAAGGGCTGCCATGCCGCGGCCTAACTCCGGGCTCTTCACCTGCGGGATCTCGGCTGGTTTCTTGGGAGCCAACTCAAAGGGACTGGATTCCAAGATGGGAGGGGGAGGCGGGAAGTGCTGGAAGTGATCGCTGTTGGATTCACCGGTGGAGTCATAGCTACAGTCCTCGGTGTTGGCTGAGGAAGGGGAAAGAGAGGGAACAAATAATCCGATGCTACTAACTCAACAGTTACCTTCACACTGTTACGGATGGTCTGAGGATCCCTGGGACCCTGGTGTTACAGAAGAGGTAGCTGCGCTGCTGGCGTCTGACACAGAAGCAAAGCCAGCTGGAGGGCTTGGTTTGCCCAAGCTTGTTTGGGTGACTGCTAGTGTTTCATTTCCTGAATGGGCCCACAAGTGGGGACAGCAGCCACCTATTCATTTCAAGCCAGAGCTAAAGACAGAACTTAGTTTAAAAATGACAACAGAAACAGCATCAACTAATAATGCTTTGTCTTCTCATATCTCAGCCACAGATCCGACTGAACATCCTATCTGAGCTTTACTAATATTAGCTCAAGGCCTACGTTTGTATGGGATAAGCAATGAATAGGGAGGGATTCATTCTACTGAAAGTTAAGTAAAGCTCTGAGTCTAAGGGAAATGTCTTATGACCTCATAGATAATTTTTTTCCAGTTAGATGATTGTCACAGCCATTAACTCAACTTCCACCCCCATTTCTTTCATTTACTCTCAATAAACTGAATGTGTTTTGAGGTAAGGTCATGTCTTCTTTGGATTTCTCACTTTGCCCGGAGCCCAGCACAGCTCCTGGAATGTATTCAAAAGCACTTACCGAGGTGAACGGAGGAGAGCTCAGCAGTATTTGTTTATTATGCTTGGCCTACCTACCCCAGATAAAAATGCCAAGTTTTGCCACACAGACTGTGAGAGTCTAAAGTTTGGGCCATACTCTTGGAGACTGCACGATGGCTGCGGCCATCGGATGGGACAGTCCTCAAGCCAACCAGAATCAGAACACTGGGCTCTTCCCCACTCTGTAACTCCGACCATGCACATGTAAAGTACTCATTCAATCAACCGTGCTCCCATTGAGGTGAGCCTTTTCCTTCCTTTCTCCCTTCCTTTCCTTCTTTTTCTCCCTCTTCCCTCTCTTCCTACTTTTCTTTGGTCATTCCATTTTATTAAAACATTACTGTATCTTTTTAAAAAAATCTTTATTATTGAGAGTATTACATATGTCCCCTCATTTTCTCTTTTTTAGCTTTCAATTCCCTCTCAGGAGCCTTTATTTTAAAGATGATGCTCAACAGTTGTTGACAGAACTGGGTGCCAAAACTCAGGGCAGAGAGGGGCTTTTCGGCACTCTAGGGAAGCTCTCTTGGGGCACATCAGCTCTGCCTGAGCATTCACAGTTCTTTTCTTAAGATGAAGACCAATATCAATTCCCACACTAAGCTCCCTGACCCAGTCTTGGTTGGGCCTCTGCTGCCCCCTAGCACCAAGTTCCCACTCTTCCAAAAAAAATCAATGTGATCCCACTGCTCTCTCCATGTCTCTCTCATCTATCCAACAACCCCATTTACTGATTTCCTGTTATGTGCACTATGTGTCAGGCCTGGTCAAAGATACATTTTAACATTTGCTGTAAAATAAATAATAGAGATGAGGCAATAAAATAAACTAAGTATAGCGTATCAATAATAGCAAAAAAGAGCAAGCTAAAGTTAAAGGAAAAGCTGTATCATGTTGCCTTTGCCAGTGGTAAATTTCAGAGTTTAAAAAATATCCAGGTATTTTTGAACATTGGTTTGTTTTAATAGTACAGTAGGGGCCCGGTGCACAAAAATTTGTGCACTTGGGGGGGGGGGGGGCGTCCCTCAGCCGGCCTGTGCCCTCCCGCAGTCTGGGACCCCTCAGGGGATGTCCACCTGCTGGTGTGTCTGGCCAGCCTGGGTGAGGGGCTGATGGCTGTTTGCAGGCTGGCTAAGCCCCCCAGTGGGGACACTCACCCCATGGGGGTGTGGCCAGCCTGGGTGAGGGGCTGAGGGCCATTTTCAGGCTGCCCACCAGGTTTCGGGTCCCTACTGGGATGCCTGGCCAGCCTGGGCGAGGGGCTGAGGGCCGTTTTCAGGCTTTCAGGCTGGCCACAGCTCCCATTGACCCAACATCCCAGTGAGGCTGGCTGGAGTCAGGTTTCTGGGGTTTATTTATCTTCTATAATTGAAACTTTGTTGCCTTGAGCGGCCTAGGCAGGCAGTTTCCTCTATCGCTGGTGCAACAGAAGCCTCCTGTTTGCTCTAGCTCCATGGCTGCTGGCTGACATTTTGGCTGGGTTAATTTGCATATAGCCACTCTGATTGGCTGGTGGGCATGGCTTAGGTGTACCAGAGTGAGGGTCAATTTGCATATTAATCTTTTATTAGATTAGATTGCTGTCGTTTTTCATATCATAGTTATATTTCACTGTCAGTGCATTTTATATCTAAGGTCTTACAGTTTCTCCAAATTCCATCAGGTGTATTTTGTACTACTTTTTCAGAAGTTTCAATCGTGGGTTCAACCTTAATTTTTCTGAACATATATCTCCTCTCCTGTGTTGATGCTGCTCAAAACAGTGGTAGCATCTCCCATTTCCAGGTGGTCTTCTGATGTGAGCATGATTCTGGGTTAGCATGAGCATGTTAAGAAGCCAGCTCCATTGCTTCCAAGACTGCATGGGTGATTTACAAAAATAGCTCCAGGGGTGTTCAGTTAATCCACTGTCATTATCTTTCTGTTTTTCATCTCCACTTTCACTCCCACTCCTCCAAAGCCTTTTGCTTGCTGATGAAACACTGCCCTTCAGAATAACTCCTGGAGTGGCAGCACGCATTCCCAATGGCTGAGCACTCCTCCTGGGACAGTCTCTCCCCCGTGGCAAACCACACTGAAGGCTGGGGCAGAACCCTGTCATTTCTTACTCCTCACGTACCTGCGGTGACCACCAGCTGGGCAGTGCTGGTTACTGAGCCGTAGTCATTTCTTGCCGAGCAGGTAAAGACCCCTGCGTCTTCAGGGAAAGTCTCAGCGATGACGAGGGTACAGATCTCCTCTGGAAGGGAACAAGAGGACAGAACACACCTCATCAGAGTGACACTGTACAGTTACTTTGAAGAAGCCAGGCTCTCTGCCTTTCATGAACAAGCAAATTAGATAATGGTTATTGAAGAATTGCTTGACAAGAGTTCACAATAGACTCTCATTACATTCAATTTCTCAGTTTAGCCTAGTGGCAAAAGCATTGGAGTCAAACCCATTCTTTGTGGTTTCAGACAAGATCAGCTTTGGTTTCCTCATCGATGAAATGGGGATAAGATATACCCAATGGGGTATCTGTTCAGATGAAACGAGATGTTTGTGAAGTGTGAGCCTCTGCACTTAACATGTGGAAGACGCTCATGAGGTGTCAGCTCCATCCTCCTCCTCCCTAGTCATTTGTATGTGGGAGTTCTTCCTACTACAGTAGGAAGATGACTCTGACTTCTGCTCAAAAGAAAAGCAATTTTATTTTTTTTCCAATTTAAAAGCAGTTTTAATTTGCCCAGTGTCATATAGGTCATGTGGTAAACTCAGAATTTGAACCAACTGAGGCTCCAGACTCCACACTTCCAACAACCATCTACCTATTCTTGTGATATAAAATACATTTGCCTACAACACTGCCTGGACATAGCAAATGCTTTGTAGCCAGTAAATGTGAGCTGTTACCATTAAAAACCCAGACCTAGAATTTATTAACTATTTTAAAATGAATTAAAGTGTAGCTGACTCTGACTTTTCTCAAAAGAAAAGCAATTAGTGGGGGAAATCAAGCTTCTTTAACATGAGGACTAGGTGGAGGGGGGCGTGAGAACACAATATGTAAATGACCTGCAGACAATCATTCTGGAAGCTACTGGTACACAGTGTGGCCATGTTATGCAGCATGAAAAGCCCAGACTCTGGAACCAGTTGCCAGGGCTTGAGTAAGGGACCTGCCACACATCTTGCCTTTGTGGCTTTAGTCAACCTCCCCAAATGTCAGCGTTCTATCTACCTTGTAGGGTTTGTAATTAGTCATGACTCAAAATTAACTATCACAGGGTTACTGTGAGTTGATGATGATGACCGTGACAATAGCTCACAGCTATGTAGCCCTTATTAGGCACTAGGTACTGTCACCACTCTAAATATAGATTAATTTGGCTTTAATTCTCATGTCAACCTTATGAGTTATATTTATTATTATGCCATTTTATAGACCGGAAAATGAAGCACAATTCGGCGAATTTGCCCAGTGTCATATAGGTCATGTGGTAAAATCAGAATTTGAACCAAGTGAGGCTCCAGGTTCCACACTCCTAACAACTATCTACCTATTCTTGTGATATGAAATACATTGTGCCTACAACACTGCCTGGACATAGCAAACATTTTGTAGCCAATAAATGTGAGCTGTTATCATTAAAAACCCAGACCTAAAATGTATTAACTATTTTAAATTGAAATATATATATATATATATATATATATATCCTATATATATATATCTATATATCCTATATATAGATATATATATATATCATATATATATATATATATATATATATATATCCTATATAATAAAAGCCTAATATGCAAATTGACAGAATGGCAGAACAACCGGTGAAATGACAGGTTGCTATGACTCACACTGACCACCAGGGGGCAGATGCTCCATGCAGATGCCCACAGGCCACAGGCCAGCAAAGGCAGGTGCCAGCAGAGGCCCCTCTATCACCCTGCCAGTCACCCTACAGATCAGCCCTGATATCCAGCCAGGCCTAGGAACCCTACCCATGCACAAATTTTGTGCACTGGGCCTCTAGTGTGTGCAAATATATAAAGGCTAAGTGAGTGACCATACATCTGCCCAACCATCTGACCAACTGACTGGTTCCATGATGTGCACTGGCAATTTAAAAATGAACGTTGACTTGCGCATGCATGATACATATAAAGCTCTTACTGGAGCCAATCACACACGTGTGTTTCGATCTGTCGTTGTCGATTGTGAATTATATCTACTGATAATATTAAAAATATATCTAAACGTGTGATTCTTTGTCCTAAAAATGAGCATGTTCATAAATTAAATGAAGAACTTTTGGATATACTCGATGGAGATTTTCACACCTATTTGCGTGATGATTCCATTGACTCAATGAATGATGCCGAAAAGGAAAATTTTCCCATATAATTTCTTAATAGTATTACTCCTTTGGGAATACCGTGTCATAAGTTAAAATTGAAAGTAGGTGCAATCATCATGCTACTGAGAAATCTTAATAGTAAATGGGGTCTTTGTAATGGTACTAGATTTATTATCACAAGATTTTGACCTAACATAATTGAAGCTGAAGTATTAACAGGATCTGCGGGAGGAGAGGTTGTTCTAAGAATTGCTTTGTCCCCATCTGACACTGGCCTTCCATTTAAATTAATTTGAAGACAGTTTCCCATAATGCCAGCATTTGCAATGACTATTAATAAATCACAAGGACAAACTCTAGATAGGGTAGGAATATTTCTACCTGAACCCATTTTCAGACATAGTCAGTTATATGTTGCTTTCTTTCGAGTTTGAAGAGCATGTGACATTAAAATTAAAGTTGTAAATACTTCATCACAAGGGAAATTAATCAGGCACTCTGAAAGTGTTTTTACTCTTAATGTGGATAAGATATTAGAATAAGTTTAATCAATTTATCAGTCATTGTTTTTACCAATGTTGTTTTTATATCATGTTTTTGTTATTTTATATCATGTCTTTGTTTTTGTTATATCTTGTTATTGCTTATTTATCAATTTATATATTATTTTCATATACATTTTACTCATTTTCTTTTATCTCTGATACTTATAGTATAGAGAAAGAGCAAATAGCTATATTAAAACATTTCTTCTAATTAATTTCCTTTCAATGTGCATGAATCTGTGCACTGGGCCACTAGTAGTAAAATAAAAATGATTATGCTGGTAAATGTCCTCATTTAACATCATGTAAAGGTGGAGACTTTATGTGAAAAAATGCATAACGAAACCGATTTTACCATAGGCTAACTGATATAAATAAGAGTTAAGTTTCTATGGCATATTTCTAAATACAACATCACCAAGCTTCTAAATCAAGACCCAAAACACTTCTAATATTAAATACTGAAACGTGAGCTATACATGCATTGAAGAAAGATGAAGAAAAATAAGTAAGACCATTATTTTCTAACTCACTTACCCCACCCTGGACAGGACATCCATCCGTCACAGGGCACTCACACCCACGCACACACTCAGACTGGGACAATGGAGATCAGATAAATCATGTCATGTGCACATCTTTGGGATGTGGGAGAAAACCAGAGTCCCTGGAAAAGCTCCACAAAACAATAAACTTCTTATATAAAGTGTATGCTACTATTTTGTATTCTACTTTATTTTAAAATAAAGTGCTTACCATCCACTTGCATGAGTCCCTATAGGACCGAGCACAGTCCCTGGCTCAAGAGATATCAGTAAATCTAGGTACTTTGGCATATTAAGAAAGGAGTTTTTCCAAAAAATATGAAAACACTAATTCATAAAGATATCTGCATCCCTACATTCATTGTAGCACCATTTCCAATAGCCAAGACACAAAAACAACTTGAGTGTCCATGAGCGAATGAATGGATAATGAAGATGTGGTGCATATATACAATGGAATATGACTCAGCCATAAAAAAGATGAAATACTGCCATTTGCAATAACATGGATCTTGAGAGAATGTGCCAAGTGAAATAAGTCAGACAGAAAAAGAACAAAAGCCATATAATTTTACATATGTGCAATATAAAACAAAAAAAGCAACACATGAACAAAACAAACAAGAAACTCATAGGTTTAGAAAACAGAATGGTAGTTAACAGAGAGGAAGAGGGGTGGGGGGAAGGGTGGGGAAGAGGAGTTGGGGAAGGTAACGGGGTTTAAACGTATGTTAACAGAAGGAATCTAATCTTTGGGGGCTGAGCATGCAACAGAGTTCACACATTTTGAATTAAAATATTGCACACCTGAAATTTATAAAATGTTATTAATCAATATTACCTTAGTAAATTTAACTTAAAAAAAAGATTTTCAGGTAAACATCTGGTAGGTACTAACAATACACTTAAAATACACAATTATTATTTGATTTAAAGATTACTAAAAAGAAGTAAAAAAATGAAATTACAGAGAATGAGGTTTTATATATATATATATTATGCTATAGACAGTTCTTGGCTTTCCAATTGAAGAAGAGGATAGAAAGTGTGAAAATAATTCAAGTTGGACCTTCACATAAGATTAATCATTTGGAAAGTGAGATGTATCTGGAAAGTTACAAGAGAGTGAAAAATTTTAAACTGAATGCCTAAGGTTACAGAATGAGTGAAAAGTGTACTTAGCCAGAGAAGGGTACGTAAAACTTAGATTAGTAAAGGATGTTAGAGATCGACGAGCCCAAATCCCTCATTTCCTCAGGTGATGTCTAAGTAATTCTCACAAGGTCTGGGCTAATTAACGTCAAAGCCAAAGTGCTGAGGTAGGCATCCAGCCTCCCTCAAGTACACTCTTTGCTTTCTTGTCTAGGACACAGGAACCCGACGTGAAATGAGGTAATGAGACGTTTATCATGGGAAACAAGGAGTTTTCTGAATCTGAACATTTAATTACTCTCACTATTTAAATAATTCACTAGAAATTCATCTGTTACAAGGAGATGATGGGCTCTGTGTATTCGAAGATACAAGACACATAAGCATAGGATATAAGCCACAGTGCATTGGAAAGTGGTATTTGAAGAAATGAACAACCCAATCTTATTAGCATTTTTTTTGGGTGGGGTATGGGGAAACTTCACATATTCACTGGCCTCTGAAAGATGGACTTCAGGCAGAGGTAGGTCACCTCCGTTTCCTCTTAGCAGATGATGTTGGGAGCTGTGAAGCCTCCCCAGTTCTCAGCATCACCTCTGAGCTTCCTGCCTAGGCCCCACTGCCGCTGCCTCCAGCCCCACTCCATCCATCTTCCCAGGGCTTGGTGCCCTCAGGAAGGTCTTCTCTCACCTCTTTACACCTCAAAAGGCAGAGTTTCTGGAGACACTGAGCAAAATGCCTACTGCCAGTTCAATGCCTGCGAATGCTTTCATTGCAAAGACAGACATGCTTCTATGCCTTGAAACCTATGTTTAAAAACAAGATAAACTCTTCAGTTTTGGAGTGAGGATCTTGATAATGTGTAGAGTACTTTCTTATATTTTCCATAATTTTGTGTGTTTTTTTTTTAAATTATGCCGTTTTTAAGAAAACCTGAATTTGTATATATAGTTCCCCTTCTAATCCAGAGGACCCCTTTGAGAATGAAATTTTATGATCCTCCCCATTTGTCCATGACTTTGAAGGTAAATGAAAAACCCTTCATGTGGCCATAAAGCCCTAAATGATCAGGCCCTAAATGTCTCATGCTAGGTTCCTTTTGTGCTGCTCACCTTCTTTTGTGCTGAGCTCTGGACTCACTGGCCAGCCCTGGAGAAGCCACATTCCTTTGAGTTTTGTTTTTGTAAATGTCTCCTTATTGTTGACAGTATTATAGATGTCCCCTTCCCCTCTGCTCCCATTGACCCCCTCCTCCCTGGTCTTACTCCCTCACCGGGCCTTCACCGCACAGTTGGCTGTGTCCATGGGTTATGCATATATGCATATAAATTTTTTGTTTAATCTCTTTCAGCCCCCTCCCTCTGAGAAGGTCAGTTTGTTGGTTGTTTACATGTCTCTGGACCTATTTTGTCAGTTTATCTTGTTCATTAGATTCCACATATGAGTGAGATCATGTGATAGTTGTCTTTCTCTGGCTCGCTTATTTCACTTAGCATTATACTCCCCAGGTCCATCCACGCTGTCTCAAAGGGTAAGAGAGCCTTCTTTTCACAGCTGCATAGTATTCCATTGTGTAAATGTACCATTTTTTTTTTTTATCCATTCATAAGCTCTCCTCACAAAGCGCTTAACACTCTCTTACTCAGCCTTACATTTCCACCTAAACATTACTTTCTCAGAGAATTCTTTTTTGGTTAGACTTGGTCACAGCCACCAAGGATGGCAAAGTTTTCTTAGAGACATCTATCACAACTATAACTAAATAATTTGCTGTGTAATAGCTCCTGGTTCCCTGACTAGAATGTAACCTCTGTGAAAGCAGAAAGCATTTGTTTTGTTTCTGGATATACTCTCAGCTCCCCATAAATATTTTTTAATAACATATGGATAAAATTTAGATTGGGGAGGGGGGAGGAAGCTGAATAAACATTTGTTGTACAAAATACGTTTTCTAAAGACATTCTCAATAAGACTGATTTTCCTACAAGCTTTGTTTGTGTTTCAAATGTGATTAAACAAATTTCACCGCATATGAATTTTCAGGAAATTGCATAAGAGAAGGTATGCAAGAGAATAGAGTTAATGACCAACTGAATATCTAGAGGTTACAAACTTACAGAACAAAGTAGGGAAAAATTAAAAAGCACTGAGATGTTCTTGGTATGATCTCCACGCACTGCTATGTGTAAATGATTTTTACCAGAAAATGTTTTAATCAATGTCCCCAGAGCTTGTTTAGCTTTCCTTCTTTTGGAAAATGTCTTCCAAAAGTGACAATAGGCTCACATTTTGTTGCTAGAAAGGAGCATCATAGCTTGTATGGTTCTGACATTATGAACATGAAGAAAGCCAGAAGGAAATGAGATGAGCCAGCCTGTAATATTGCATTTTCATCTGGTAGCATCTTACTTAGACAAAAACCTCCGCCACATCTGTAAAGTACATTTTGGTGAGGAATGGAAATCAGGAAATGACTGCTTATATCAAATAAAGGGGGTTAGAAGCTTATGTATTTGTACTAAAAGAATTGCATCTAGTTTAAATGGAAACTTTACCATTATTAATGATGGTAATTATGACCCACTTTAATTCAATTTTCCCAAGTGAAAGATTTTTATCTGTGGGGATATAATAAATTACTAAGTTGGAAGCTATTATTGCTGGTGATACATTCTGTTTTTTCATAGTTACCTAAAAATTACTTAATCACATCAATATTTCCCAGAAGTCAACCCTGAATTTCATTCAAGTCCTTGGGCATACTAAACACTTGGTTAAATACTACAAAACTATTTTTCTTGCAGACACTCATAAAAAGATGAGGCAGCAAGGATATTACTAGGTCCCCTGGGTAATCAAGGGACATTTTCATAAACCCCTTTCTTCACAGCTTTTTCTGTGGGGGTGGCGGGGACTAGCCTTACTAAAGAGTAAGCTTTTACTTCTAAATAACATGGCTTGGCTAACACCACTGATAACAAAGACCTCTGAGCTAAAATCAACAAGATGAAATTCTGTGTGATCAAATGCAAGGCTTGTATAAAGTTTTATAAAGGGTTTTTGAAAAGTTGTGAACTGAATCATATACAGAGAAAAATATTGAAAATGTACAGTTTAAGGGATAGCCACGAAATGAGCCCCTGTGAGAAATAAGATATTACCAATACTTTAGGAATTCCCTGTATGCCTCCCCAAGTATATCTTTCTTCCTTTTTTTTTTTTTTAAAAAAAAATCTTCACAGAAGATAGGGAGGGAGGGAAGGAGGGGGAGAGAGAGAAAGAGAGAAATCAATGTCAGAAACTCTGATTGGTTGTCTCTCATATGCACCCCAACTAGGGATGGAACCTGCAACCTAAGTATGTACCCTGACCAGGAATCAAACCAGAAACCTTTTGGCTTATGGGACAATGCTCCAACCAAGTCACACTGGCAGGGCCCTTCTCCTTTTGAGATAATCATTTCTTTGATTTTCTTTATGTATTTACCACATACGTATATATCCTTCAAAAATGTGTTTTAAAAAATGAAATAATATTTTAATTCCACAAACTTACCAAAAAATTGACTAACAGGCACAAATCTTGTTGTATAAAGAAAAGTCAAACTTTTCCCTGTTAGAAAAAGCGCTCAGGAACTATCTGGGGGCATACACTCGCTTCAACTTCCCTGCGAGTTTACAAAAGCCTCATCAAGGTCATCACTGGGCAATATTAAGGCTCAGTGAGGACATCTAGCAGGGCAGGCCACGCAGAGGCAAGAATCTGGGTCAGGCTTACCACCTTCCCATTCTGTCACCAGGGCAAAAGATGGAGCCTTGGCAATGAGCTCTTAGTAATGAAAGCCACCATGTATCAGTCTCATGAGTCACACTGACCCAATCTGGACTTGTCCCACATTCCTGACATATAGCTGTTAGCCTCTGGGGTTATCTCTGACCTGTACTTGAATTCCTGCTTCTTATCCCCATACCTTGCTCTTTCTGGATGAATTCTCTTGCTGTGGTGAAGTCCATCCTACGGGTTGTGGATGAAAATCTTAGAGACCTTGCAAGATGGAAAAATTGTGACTACATCTTCATATTAAATTGAAAGTTTGGCTGGGTACAGAATTCTTAATTAGAGGCAATTTTACTTCTTAATTTGGAAGGCTTTGCTTAATTGTCTCTTTGTGTTTAGTATAACTGCTGAGAAGTCTTAAGTCATTCTGATTTTGTTCATCTATATATGACTGGATGGTTATCCCTGGACACTAGTAGAATCATCTCCTTGTCACTGAATTTCACAACAATGCACGCTGCTGTGGTTTTATTTTCATACATCCTGCACTCAGTGGGTCCTTTCAACCTGGAAACTGATGTCCTTCAGTTTGTGGAAGTAAAAAACAAATTTCGTTGACATCTCTCCCCCTTTGTTCTCTCCTCCTGGAATCTCAATGATGCATGTCTAGTCTACCTGGCCGGTTCTCTAGTATCTCTAACGTTCTCACCTTTTCTCTTACATCATTTCTCTTGGCCTTTTTGGTTTACTCTGTGTAAAACTCCTCTACTTTTATTTCTGCTACCAACTTTTTCATTCCAAGAACTTTTTGTTTTCCAAACGTCCCTTCCTTTCTCCTTCCTCCTTCCTTTTTATTTTTACTTCTTGGATGCACTGATTTTCTTGTCTCTCTGAGGAGAGTGTTCATTTGTTTTTACATTTTCTTCTCTTTACAAGTCTGTTTTCTCCAAGTTTCTATTTAGGGGAATTGTTTGTTCTTCTGTATCATTGGCAATAGAGATTTCACCAGATGTGTTTCATCTTTTTTGATCTGAGATGGCTGTGAGCTACATAGAAGCTCTGAACACTAGAGAGAAACTTTGGCCTTCCCATTAGCATAATCTAGATGGTGTCTTTGCAGGAAAACTCCCATACTATTATGTATAAATTTTTTTTTTTACTTGGGATGTTCAGATTGCCCAGAAAAGAGTCCTTCATTCTACCAAGAGAGTTCACAGGCCAGCCGGCCTTTACAGGGGTATGTAGGAGAAAGATGGGAAGTAGGAGAATTTAAAATTCTGTTTCTCCATTTTCTGCTGGTATACATTCACATGGGCATTTCTTGTCTCTCCCCAGAGATTTAACCAAAATTTCTTAGTCCATGGAATGCTAAGTATCTTGGTAACGTTTTTGAGTGCTCCAAAGCAAATGATATACCTAACAGCTTCATTTGTTAAGAACTTATTTCCAAAAAATTTGAGTATTTAGGTCTTAAGAAAAAAAGTACACATAAATGTAAAGAAATGGGTTATTATATTCCTTAAGTAACCACAATTACTTTCTAATGGATGTATGCATCTGTTGGATTCTGTACAACCCTTCTCAGAATCAGAATGAACACAGCCAGCATCATTTCATGTTCCACATTGATTTTCATGTGGTACTTACTTGTTACCACATACACATAAACTGTGACCTCAGCTTCACAAAGATATGATGTCATAGTAAAGAATGCAGAATGATCTAATGTTGAAACTCTGAACTACTTTAAACTAGTAGTTATATCTATCAGCAGTTGAGTACCACAACATAAGGCACCTCCCTCAATTCAGTGTGGTACCCTGGGGTACCTTGTCACACAGTTTGGGAAATAGAGTTTTTATATAGCTCACTGTTGTTTTACCCACCATAAGAATCTGGATTTGAATTATGTTCTTCACTATGTACAATCCACTGGAATTTCAACGAACACCCTTACCACTGTACTCCTGCAATTCAGCACCTTAACACATTTAACATAGAATAATCTACTTCACATTCTGAATCACAGAATCAAATGTGGAATTGATGGCACGCAAGCCAGGATGATGGGTGGCACTGGTAGCAGAGGTTCATATTGAAAGTAGGAGACACCATACTTTTATATGTATAATTCTCCAACCAGTAAGACACTTTTTTGTGTTTTCAATTTGCTTGGTATTACACAATGCTATAAAAGTAACTCAATACAGTTTGTGGTTGTTTTCAGACAGCTGAGTAAGGGCCTGAGTATTAACAGCTGTCAAATGAGTCTCCTCTGCTCTCCGCAGACCCTACCCCCATTCCCACCAGACTAGTCTTTGAAGGATCTGATCAGTGAAAAGTCAGAATGTCAAAGAAGAAGCCCAGAGCAGGTAATATGACAAACGGATGTTGGTCTTAAGAAAGCTGACTTAGCTATTAATGCACAAAACAGTCTGAAAAGATTTCGTGATGCAAGCTGACTTCTGTCTAGACAGAGAAGGGGGTGTAAAACATATGAGACAGATACAACATAGTACTGACAAGGAAAACCTGTTTCAGTTGCACAAATGTATAGGGAGGGAATTGGCTAGTTTCTTCTTTATCTAAATATCTAATCCCTAGTGGTGCTATATCTAGGTACTAGTGAATTTCAGTTTTATTTCTAGGGCTTTAAAACATCTTACACATAAATAAGAAATGGGAGGATAGTGAAGAGAAGGAAAAAAGATAAGAAGGATGAGGGAAATAGAGAAAGAGAGGGAGGGAAGGATGAAGGGAGTGAGGAGAAAGAGAGAGCCGAGAGAAGGGGAGAGGAAGAGAGAGAGGGAGGGAGGGAGGAATGGAAGGAAGGAGGGAGGAAGGAAAAAAGGGAAGGAGGGAGTGAGGGAGGGAGGGACAGAGATTGACTGACCCCTAGCCAGTGAGGAGAGAGCAAGAGTGAATTTGTGAGAGGAAGAGAAGAGAGGGTAATAAATCCAAATGCTTAAATATGTTCCTGAATTTCAAAGGCTATTCATGTTTTAGCATTTGGAAAACATCACTGACCTAGTCCTATAAAATTTATCTCTTGTCTCAGATGGAGTGCAGCCACGTCTGTTTTTCTCCTTTCCACGTAACAGTGGCTAAAAACTCAGCGATCAGGGAAGCAAGCCAGTTCCTACATATATTTGACATAGTTGAATAGTTCAGTGGTCTACTGGATATCACAGTCCATCAGGTCATTTACGGAAAGTAAATGGTTCAATCTGTATTTTGTTTTTCCCTCACAAAAAGCCAAAGGTCAACTTCAAGGTTAAGGTAAGGGAAACCTTTGGCTACTAATCTAAGAATCATGATCTTACCTCGTTGTGTCAGGCATGCCAAAACACTGTTTAAAGACAAATACGTTTCAACGTTCGCTGTCCTGAAGTTCTTACTCATGACAACTCACATAAATAGTGGCTGGGACAGTCAATCATGTGTTTAAAGTATTTTTGCTGTTGTTTAAAAAATACGATCATGGATTTAGCGCTACATGCCAGGTGCACAGGTCCTGAAGCAGAGCATTTTAATGCTCCACTATAAAAAGCAAAGGAGCAATTCTAATAGTGTGTGATAAATACAATGGTGGCGAAATTATCTATGGTCAGGGAAAAGTAGTTCTTAATATATATATATGTATATATATGGACACACACTGCATGGACAGAAACATTTGTTTCAAGCAAATGCTATTATTGTGGTTGGAATGGAGGCATCTGTTTTCTTAAATGCTTTCAGATCTAACAGAAGAGAAAAGAAAAATAAGAGAATTCCATTAACAAGGGGAGGAAAAACTGTTTTATACATTACTAGAACATGCAATTTAAAAGGAAGATCTTCCATAGCCCTTTTCAAGCTTTTGCCACGTTTCACCAAAAGGCATTTCAGTAAGTTAGAGGTCATATTATTCCAGGAAGCTACTGATGACTAATTTCATCACTTAATTCATGATCAAAACTATATTCTAGAAGCAAAATGGCAATCCACAACTGAAACAGGAGTGTATGCAGTATGAGGAAAGGGAGAACAGAGTGGAGGATGGGCGGTGGTAGGGGATGCTTCTCTCTCTCTCCTCGCCCAAATTTATTCCTTCTTAGCCAGTATATTGAGTGTTTTCAACTTTTAAACATGTACATACTCAAAAACTAAAACTATGCAGTTTCTAACAAGTATTTTGATTTTTTGGATGATGGTTAGTTTATGATTTCCAAACACAGATCATGGGAGACATTTCATAAATTGTCACCACCTCTGTAGGTGAGGACAATGGATAACAACACGATGAAAAGAGTTGCATGAATTCATTCAGAATCCAAAGCTGCAACTTCAAAAGCAGTCCTAATCTGTTCCAGTAATGTTTTTAGAGTTTTTGTCCCAAAATTTTAGTTTTATTTGTACATAAAGCATCAGAAGACATAACTTGCTCTAGATGATTCCATAGATTTGTTCATATAAACTTTCTTGCAGATGAAAGAGATATTTGGTGCCTACTTACTCACTCTCTCATTCTCTCTCTCTCTCCCTCAGTAGTAAATGCAAAAGATATGCCCTAACTCCCAATAGGATTTCCATATTAGCTCATGCAGTAGACTGAGTCTCAGAAATGTCATGTATCAGAGAACCAACATTATGCCATTCTATACAAAAACATATCATAGACAAATCACAAAGCTGTGTATTTCCATAGTTTGGAAGGGCACTACAGTATTTGTTGTGGTGACGACACATTTAAGTGGGGTGACGTGCTCTGATTGTAACGCATGACAAGAAGGCAGCAGATCAATTCCAGCTGTTACCCAAGGATGCTACTCAGCATCCCTTAAACTATGGATTCTCACAGGATCACACTCTGGTTTCAATGACCCAATACTCAGAAGTGAGAGGTCCAGGGCTGGGCTCAGTAATCTGAAATGCAGTAGCCCACAGAGAGCCTTCGAGCTCTCCAAGAAGGAGCAGACTCAGGTCAGGGATCCTGAGGGTGGAAGGATCTGCCTGATGCTGAAGCAGAGGCACACATGTGACTGTCTACCCTATGGCAAAGGGTAAAAGCAGTGACTCTGCCGATGGGAAAAATACCAAAGAAAGGGGTCCCAAGGAGGCTGTCCTGTGAAAAGCTTGGCAAACGTTTCCGTTCCCTTTACAAAGATCATGTTAGCCCATGAGGAGTCAAAAATACAGAAAAAGCCTGAGGCCAGAGGAAAAGTTGGACCCGATGCTTCTGGGTAACATAGCACTCAGATGAGGTCAGATGACCCCGTAATGAATCGAGATGGTAGGGCAAGATGACTTTTTTCATGCTTGTAGGATAGTAAAATTTTATGGCTTGCGGCACATAAATGAGAAATGCTGCTTCTATCTCGGGGCTGCTCTCATGCGAGACTCACTTCTACGCCAGGGAGTCTGGCTGCTGGTGGGTTTTGGTCGGCGGAAGTATGCAGCAGGCCGGTCTTGTCTACTGGAGTTTTAAGAGGATGTTTTTTCAACATTAGCTCAGTGGGCTTTTGGAGTCTAAAAGACTATATTTTAAAAAGCCTCGAGTCACTGAGCTTGACCTTCTTGTCTGAATGGAACTTAATGTTTTACTAATAAAGAAGCTGATGTAAAATGCAGTGTGCAGACCCCACGATAAAGAAGATATTGTCTTTAAGGGGGTTTCACATTTCCAAGGAACTGCAAAAACATTGTTCTGCTTATGGCTTTGAAACGGACACAAAGAACTATTGAAACCCCAAAGATACATTATCAAAGGGGAAAAAACACAGAAAAAGCTTCTTACCAGGTTCGGCGGTAGATCGAGGTTCTGTTTGCCACATGAGGAAAAAATAAATAAAAGTGTTTTATTAGAATGGGATTCCATTAATAATAAACCTACCTTTCTTTTCCTATTACCTAGTCTAGGGCATGTCTGCCGAAATGTTATAAATTCTGTATCAGCAAAGCAGCAAAGTGACAGATCAATTTATATTTCTACAAATACAAAAACTCAAATTCCAGTAACAGCTTACAATAGGGAGTTATTTAAACTGCGGTTTTCATAGAAGGTCTTACAGGAGCTTGTAAGCCTCTTAAAATTATTTGCCCAACTTTGAGCTCAAACCTATGTCTTCTTTTTATTTATTTAAGAAAGAACATACAACTTCCATCAGAGTTTCAAAAGGGTCCGTCAGTGAGCACTCAAGCTTTAATTGACTGGATCCCTCACATTTGCAGAGTATCTGGTCTCACTCTCTTTGAAAATAGAAGTCAGTTCATCTAAATGACTAAACTCTTGCCCTAGCCAGTTTGGTTCATTGAGTAGAGTGTTGGCCTACACTGAAGGGTCCCAGGTTTGGTTCCGGTCAAGGGCATATACCTCGATTGCAGGCTCCTGGCCCTGATCGGGGGCAAGTGGAAGGCAACTAATTGATGTGTCTCTCTCACATCGGTGTTTCTTTCTGTCTCTCCCTCTCTCTTCCACTCTCTCTAAAACTCAATAGAAAAAATATCCTTGGGTGAGGATTATAAAAAAATAAATAAGTAAATAATACAAGGACTAAGCCCTTGCTATTCCTGAAGCTTGAGAGAAGACGGCAGTTGGATTTGGGAGATGGGGCACCCTCCTTACTTTTCTGTAGAATTCGGAAGTCTGGAGAGTCCTGGATCTCGCTCCCTTGTCGGAACCACTTGACCTGCAGAGGGGGTGCTCCTCGCACCCGGCACTCCAGCACCACCACCTGGCCCTCGGAGGCCGCTATGTTTTGCAGTTCCTGAAATTTGGGAAAAACATTGACTATCAACTTTGGTGCATTTTTACACAATCTCACAACAGAGAATTGTATTTGTACACAAGGTCCAAATCTCGGAGAGGGGAAAAAACAAAAAACAAAACAAAACTTGTATCATAAAGGAATTATCATTGGCCCAGATGAGAATAAACGACTTTAAATCCATTCATTATCATCAGCTTTTCATAATCTCCATACAATGAAATTAGCATGGTTTACCCCTGGGCCTGTTTTAGACCCGTCTGCATCTGCAAATGTATGGACTCTTTTGTACTTAGGGGATTTTTCGGTGACAACTGTTACCTTTCTTTATCTACATTTAAGAGTAAGCTGGTAGGAATGCATACTTCTTAAAACAATCACACACCCTATGAATGTAGATTCCTATGAAAACCAGACAGGATGAGAAAAAAAAAGACACACATTTGTTTTCCATGCTTCAACCTTTTCATGTACTCCCCCGCCATCTCTGCCCAACTGATTCCCTATGTCAGGTTGATTAAGGTGAGGGGCTTAAGTATTTTTTCATTTTGATGTGCTAAGTAAAATGTTTAAAAATGCAGCCCTTTTCTCTTCTTGACCTTCAGTTCCACCCCCTTACTATTATCCTGTTCCCCCCCCCCCCCCCCGCACCTACTCCAACTCTAGACCAATAAATTTTTACAGCCCAACAGATTAGAGATTAACTTGGCTTCATAGAGACAAAGAGGTAAAGCTTTTATATACTTGTTATTACATATCAAAAGATTAATATTTCCCTTGGTATGTCCACTCTCGACCCTCCTCCTCCTGGATCACTTAGCAATGGGGCACACTTACATTTTTGACCTTTAAACTTCTGACTAAAGAGCACTGGTTCTGATATACAGTCTGTAGAACTCTTAACATAATTTAAATATGATAAAGTAGTTCACCTATACATAGACCAAACGCAAACACATTCACATGAGGAAGTGGGCGTGTGTGTCACTTTTGTTAGTTTGTTTTATTAGTTTAGTTTTTAAGTTATTTGAAAACACAGCAAATCGCCTGCTGGGAAAAACATAACCCGGAGCAACTGGCCTTGGGCGCTAAAGGGCTATGGAAATTCTCAAAGTCATGCTGTTGGCAAGAGAACTGAAAAAATCTAAAGTGAAGTCTGAGATTTGATAAGCATGTTGGTGGTTAAGAATGGCTTCAAGTGAAAATGTTAAGATTATTAGCTATTTCTGCTCGCATTCTTTCTCCCACCTGATTTTTACTTGTAGGAAATTTCTGGGTTTAGATTAACTGTTACTTTCTGGTTGGGTCCAGAAATGTCTGAGTGCACCATCGCGGGAAAGTGTGGCTCTCCAGCTCAGCTGGTGTGGATTAATCACCCCTCCTCCTTGGGCTTGTCCAGGAAGCCATTCACAGGAGATTACAAGCGGTACCCAAATATTTTTCATGTGTGAGCTCACGGACACCAAAGGAGATTCTGATTTATCCCTAGGAGTATGTGTTTTGTTTGAACGTTAGGAAGTCAGAGATGTAGGAAACGGGATGGGTGGATGCCAAGGATCTTAAGCAGTCAAAATGCCATCGTTATTCCAAGAGTACAATTTGGCTCCTCCTGGAGCAAACGTTTTTATCTTGGCAAAAGCCCCAGCTAAACACAGCCGTTAGGAGAATTTGCAGGAGCATAAAGCAGGGCCCTGAAGGAGACGAGAGCCAACCTTTAAGGTTGCCCTTGGCAATCTGGATCATCCATGCAGTGTAGAATTTGGGACCTCTGGTGTATTAGGGTCCATGTAGGGCATCTCTGGACATACATGAAATCCACGTGATACTGTGATTCCTTTGAGGGATCTATGTGGGAAGAAATGCCATGCAGAGCTAGTTGCTCTCCTGGCCTCATGTGTGTCTCTACTCTCAGCCCCACAGCCACACCAGTTCTGCAGCTCCAGCTAAGCCTGGTAGCCCAAAGACAGAGGTGCTGGCTGCGAACCCAGGGCATGTTTCCCAGAGCAGTACAAGAATGTAGAAGGAGGCCTGCCATTGGACTGGCAAAGCCCACCTGCTGTCCGCTGTCAACCATCTCATCCAAAAGAAAGCTGAAGAAGATGCTACTGTCAACAAAGCAAAGGCTGGCTAGAGTTCTAGACATGGGCAGATTTGGTTTCTAAACTGCCTCTCCAACAATCACAGCCCAGGCCCACAAGGAACCCTGTAAAGCAGGGAGAGACACTGCACAAAGGGCAAAGGGCAAAAAAAGCAGATACAAATAAAGAAGGAAACAATGGTGCAGAAAACAGATGGTCCCCAGTCCAGACACAGGAAGTGGAGTCCCTGGAGATGCCCAGTGAGGTGTGCTCTCAGCTTCCCGTTACTCTACAGTTTGAGATTAAAAAAAAAAAAAAAAAATCAACCTCAATAAAAATGTAGAATTTTGTTTTTCTTTTCATGAAGCTGACATGGAATGCTGCATGGTTCTCTTTTGGGAAAGAGGGAAACAACACTAACAGGATGTCTATGTCTAAGGGCTGGATTGCACAGAACGGTGTTCTGTCTAGTGTTGGAGGGTTTACCCCAGGGCCCAGGAGGAATTCGGTAACATGTCCACGCGCCAGGCCTCTGTGGCGAAGGAAAGCAAAATCTTCCAATCTCTGAGGCCACCGGCATGGACTTTGTTTGCTTAAACCAAGAGGTGTGTTGAGTCCTGTTATCCTCAAATCAACCATGTCCCAAGCAATAATCCATCAGGAAACAGGGACTTTCTGGGGATGGTCTCGTAAAGCTGCTTGTGGAAAGCTCTTAAAGGGCATATAAACGTGGATGTCCACCCTCCGCAAACATTGCTTGTCCTAAGCATCAAAGGACGGCTTCCCTGGCTGTTTACAGTGACACTGGGTTACATGACCACCCTCCTCCCTTTTTTTTTGGGGTAGTTTATCCAGGAGGGGACTTTCAAAGCTGTTGCCAGCTATTATCATTTGATGTCTGTGTCCTACAGTAAATGGTCTGTTTATGAAAAGCTCTTTAATAAAACTCGATGCAGGCTGGCTGAGGAGAAAAAAAAATCATTCCCTACATGAGGAAAATGAAAATGCTCTTCTCTACTGCCTCACAGAAGTTTTGTAGGTTTGCTTGTCACATCTGTCTTTAGTTTACTTGGAACTGAGTTTTGTGAAAAGAGTGAGGTAGAAATCGAGTTTAACATTTTTCACCTCTGCTGAAGAATTCATTCTTTACCCGGTGGTCGGCAGGTTTCCACTGGTATCGGAGTGGGCTCTATTCTGACTACTTGTCAATTTGTCTAGCCTTGTGCCAGCGCCATACTATCCCAGTCATTTACATTTAGGAAGTTGTGAGTCCCAAAGGGGCAATTGCACCCCATCCTTAACAACCTTATTTTTCTTCTTCAGGAGTGTGTCTTGGCTATTCTAAGTCATTTTTTTCTTTCACCAAACTTTTAGAATCCAATTGCCAAATTCAGTATTAAACGAATAAATACAAGAAATCCACTGGAATTTTAGTAGATTTGCATTACATTTATGGATTAATTTGGGAGTCATGACTTCTTTAGCCTACGAGTCCACAGGCCTGGCGTGATCTCTCCATTTAAGGTGGGGGAGAGGGAGAGGGAGAAGAAATGCTGCTTGAAATCATTTCTGAGTTGAGTAATTGTCCAATGAGATGGGTGTCATTCACCTTGGCAATGCATAGCACCAACTTAGAACTGAAAGTCATTACACATTTTTCTACAAAGCTGGCTGGTTTTCTCAAACAATATCCTAGACGGAATTTTGTCTAATTTTTTTTTCTGTCTTGGCTTTCCCACTCTACTTTGACTCCGTCAGACTCCTGACCATGCCCACATTTCCCAGACCCGTTATAAGATTATAATCACATGGCCCTCACTCAGTAAACATCTACGGAGTCCCAAAGGTAACCATCATAATCAGTCTACTGATCTGTTCCTTTACTGTTCAAAGATGCTGCACAAAGCCACATGTGAGTGGAATTTAAGCACCAAAGCAAATACAGAGAATGAACTTTGCAGATGTCAGACCTTTGTAAAAACAGGAGGAAAGTAGGCAGAAGTGGTTCCATCAGGTCTGCAGAGATACGAGGTTGGACTGTGAACCTGGAAAAGCAGAGACACATGGATCAAATTCTAAATATATAAATTGCTGAAAAGATGGACTCACTAGGAAGGTCACTCACATGAATGAAGCGAGTGAATGAAAGTCTCTCCACATATCATTTTACTGATCTACTCTTACAGCACAGACACCGTCTGCTCTCTCGTTGCACATCTGTTTCTCTTCTTTATTCAAAAGGACATTCAAGGCAAGAGTCCCCCGGTTCCTTAGGGATCCACGCACTTCTAAATGCTATTACCAAATGGATTACTGTGTGGGACTTCCACAAGGGTCTTTTTAAAAGTTCTTACAGACACTATATTTATTTTTTTTTTAAAATATAGTCTGGATTCGTTGAATCAAAAGCACAAGTTACTGGCAATAGAAGATACATAACCAAACATCTACCTCTCTGACTTTTAACGTATATTCCTTTTTAGCATAGATAAGGGTTATATGAAATGAAGAAAAAATATATCCTTGTTTTCTTTTTTTAAAAAAATATATTTTTATTGATTTCAGAGAGGAAGGGAGAAGGAGAGAGAAACATCAGTGATGCCCTTCAGTCGATAGGCCGACACTCTACCCACTGAACCAAACCAGCCGGGCAAACCTTTTTTTCTTGATGTGCAAAAAACAAAGGAGCTGAAACACTGAATGGTGCTCATCTCTAGAAAAATAAAAGGATTTCAGGGTAGCAAATGGAAAATGTTCCTTTGTGCACAGCCATGTATTTGCAAACACTCTGGATTCATCCCCTTCTATATAAGTGGTTCATAGTTTTTTAACCGAAGGGAATGGTGCTTTGGTATGATATGTCCAAATATGCCAGCAGACATGGAGAATGCTGGCAGAGTGGTAGAGATGCTAGGATGCTGGTAATGAGCCTTACTCATTATCCCTGTAAGACTGTTCATAGGCTTGTTATGCAGGAGATCTAAGTCTCACTTTTCACTGTTTTTTGGATTTTTTTTTTTGTGTGTGTTTTTTCTATGTGCAAAGAATATATGAACACTCATACAGTATTTAGTCTGTGGCAGGCACTGTTCTAAGTGTTATATGGAAATTAACTCAAGGAATCCTCATGACCATCCTTTGAGATAGGTAGCATTACTACCTTCAATTTATGGGTAAAAGAAACAGGCAAAGAAAGGTTATATTACTTGTTCAACATATCTTAGCTGGTAAGTGGTAGAACTGGGATTCAAACCCAGGCAGTATGAATTCAGGGCATTAACCTTTCCGTCACTGCCTACAAGAAGGCAATGGTGTTTCTCTGAGCACTTCATTCTCCCAACTGTACAAGGGGGATATATTACCTCCCATTCAGTGTTTCTGTATAATTTAAACCATTTAAAATGTATAGCTGACATTATTATGATACCTACTCATTTAGATGCACGTGTGTCTTTCTGCTTTTAGGCTTCCCTGTTATACCTTCAACAGCCAATCATCTCTAAGAAGTGTTTTATGTGTATATTTCCTGTTTCCCATGCACAGTGTATAAACTGGGAATGGAGCTGGTGATACGTAATTTATTCTGTTGTGAAATGCCTAGCACAGTGCAAAGCATTCATTAAATATGTGAAGAGATCAAACATAAAAAAGCTCACTGATTTAATTAGAAATATTTCTATAAATTCCACTCTAGGGGTTTAAAGGAAATGCCTACTATATATGCCACTTCCAAGTAACTTATATTGATCAGTTCTTTTCAATTCAAAGATGTTTTTTTCCTCTAATGCCTGCATATTCTACATATCACAGAGTATGTCACACACTTGTAATTACTATAATACTTCTGAGTACTCAATAGATAGAGGGCATGTAATCCTCACAAAACACATTTAACAGACATGTAAAGAATGAGCTTACATTTCAGGGTATTGGGGGAAGCCTTTATGAGTGTTGTATTTAAAGGTGATCATCATAGCAAAAAAGCAAAGGAACATACATTTGATTTTGAGACATTTAGATATTAATATTGTTACTTAAAAAATTCATGTTGTTTGGGTTTGCAAAATAAACCCATTATAATTTCTTTCCAGTCATTAGTATTGTTATTCTTTCCTGGATAAAGCATCTGACAACAAATTAAAAAAAAAAAAGATAAAAATGCACGGTGAAGTCAAATTTGAATTTTTTTCTTATTATCTGTTTAGTGTTTAGAGGATGACAATGAACACATGTGTTGGTATGTAGACTTCTCTTGTCTACTCATCTTTTTAAACGAAATAATAAATTTAGCTGAAAGGAAAAGAGCATATATGAGAGGGAATAATCAAATAGTTGTAGATAAAACATATCACTTTAGCAGATTATTGGCTACTAAAAAGGAAAGTTCCAATGGAAATTTGGATGCTGACTGATAGTGTGGCTTTGGTTAAATATTATTTTGAGTGGATTAAAAGGAAGACCTTTACCTAGCATTTTCTTTTCTCCCCATTGTATTTCCACTTAGAAACTATTTCAAGGCACAGACTAGTAAAATGAAAGCTATATTCTTTAAACCAAGAAGCCTGCTAATGAGTTCCACTCCCTGTGGGCCCTGGTCCTGCGCACACTGACCTGCTGGACAGGGACGGACAGTGGCTGGATCACAGCTGTGGTCACTCCTGTCTTCGGAGATGATGACCCTATTGTCAGGGACACGGACGTTGTTTTCTTCTGAGCCCTGGAAAATAGGGAGGCAAGTTTTCAGTTGGATTTTTTTTTTTTTTAAAGCAGGAATTACTCCTTAAAACATTTCCACAGAACAGCCAAATTTCTTTTTGTGTACTTAATCCACTTTAAGTGTTAAGTGCTTCAGAAACGGGAAGGGCTACAATAGCTGTGGCCAGTACAGGCATAGAATGAACCTTATAGATATTAGCAAAGTAAACGCACGGCCAGAAGAGTAGCTGTATGTAACGTAGCCATTATCAGTGAACCTGAGGTGTCGAACTTGAGAATCCGAAGAGAAAAGACAATGCTTAGAAAAAGTCTAATCTTCAGGATAGGAAGATATTTGAAATCTTTAGGGTTAGGGTTCTATATTTAATTCAAAGTTTGATTGTCTATTTTAAGCCTAGCAGCTGTTCTTTGTTCTGGTTCTAATTTTGTGCGGTTAAGAGTGTTTTGAAACTTTTGTCTTTTCTTAGTGCACACAAGTTAGTGAGGTGTAGACAAAGGTTAAGAATTGGTTTCTAGACCAAGTTTTGTTAGGTTGCTGGCTGTGGAATCCCAAGTGAGCCATGTAACTTCACTCAACTTGATCCTTATCTGAAATCAGAGGTGGTAGAATACATATAGGATCTTATTAAGGCCCTTTTAGCATTAGTATTTGGTGACGATTTGATACTGAATGGATATAATTGTTATGTACATACCAGCAGATCAAAGTAATTTAACACTATCTCAATATTCATAGTTTTCTACAAAACTGTGGCAGATTTTATTTGATTTTTTTTGTGTGAAATAATTAAGATACTAACATTTTACTAAGAATCCATGTCTTTGTAGGAAGAACTAAATCAATTTTAAGATTTTCATGACAAGATCTAGCTAGAAATAGACTTTAAATGGAAACAGATTGCTGGCCTAATGAGATATTTTCCAATTTATATAAATTTATTGACCCTCATTTATTTTTAATAGTGATTTAATACATTTTCTCTCAACATGACTGCTCTTGTCATAAAATTATAGCTGGCTAGTTGTCTTTGAAACTAACATTATCTATGGTTAGATTTTGGCATATCGATGATGAAATGCAGACTTCAAAGTTCAAATTTATAAGTTTAAAATGACATTCCAAGTTTAAGTATTTGACCTTTGATTGTCATCAGTTGACCTTTTTCTTGCAAACACAACACGGGTGGCTTCCTACCCCAATTCTGCTGCCGTTCTGTGCTATATAATTGATGAAATCGTAAGTACTTACTGTGGCATTGCTCCAGGTTTTGATATGAAAGCTAAACTTTCACTGTCAGAATCTGTTGAACTGGTACCTAGGAGAGTTACAAATAATAATAAAGTTAAGATGTAATTAGTATCTATAATTGCTTCAAAGAGTAATGTTCTTTATTTTTAAACAATATCATAGTCTTATTTTGAAATAGAGAATGGTTCAGACCATTTTTCCTTGGACTGCATCTGTGGAAAGCCTTTTTTAAAAAAGAACTATGAAAAACTTTCTTCAAAGAAACATTTTTAATGCCAGATTTATTATTAATTTAATTTTTATCTCTTTGGCCATTACATCCATACTTTTAAATGGCTTATAAACTATGAAAAAAATCTGAATGTAGCTGTGAGCAAAAGAGTCATGGTTTTAAACTTTAACCTTCTCCCAAGAAATTTCATGGCATGAATTATTAATGTCTTCCTTACTCATTAATTAGGAAATGCTTTCTGATTCTTAAACTAGAGTGCGACAGTGGCTTCATTCTTGAATAAAAGAGTCTCTGACTTTGGATCATGCCTTCCCAAATTCATTTGAGTCATTACTGTTTTTGAGTTAAAGGTCAGAGTTTTAGTCAAAATGCATACGTTTTCATGCATGTATTTTGTGACAAGAGATTTTAGGCAACATTTAAAATAACTGTGATGGTATAGAAGTATATTCTTGATATTTCCTTTATATAACTTGAGTTATTTAAATTATTTAAACTATTTTAATGTAAAATAATACATGCTTATAGAAAATTAACCAAATACCACAGAATTGTGTGATATTGCAGTAATAACCTGTTGGTACCTTCCCTAATGCCATTCTATATATGTTAAGAGTCTGGTGTTTGTTTTGCAGATAAATTTAATGTGTCAACACACATATATTTATATATATATTTATACAAATGGCATCATACTATATGTACTCTTTGCAATTGGTTATTTTTGCCTATCAATACATTCAGAACAGATACATTTACTTACTTCTCTTGGATGGCTGCCTAAGTGTTCCTTCCTGTGACTAAGATACGTTTTTTTCCAGCCTTTGATTGATGTTGAAACAATCACATTTAGGTAATTCGCTGGAACATTTGCTGTCCCTTCCTACTTATTTCTATAACTACCACCCAGCCAGAGGCTTTCTTCACCTAGTTGCTGGACTCTGCAATAGTCTTCTCTGGTTCCCCATCTCTCTCCCTGTCTAATCTGTCTTCATCCTGTATGAGATTAGTGTTCCTATTTTCCAGAACTTTCTGGACTTCCATGCTCCAGAGAGCTGAACATGATCCCTGGTGTATATCTCACTAAGTACTGGGAAAACCACAGTGAAGAAAACACACACACACACACCTGCCTTTGCAGATTCCCATTCTTTGGAGAACATACACAATGGACAAGGTAAATAAATACATGGTATGGTGGTGAGTGATATAGAAAACATGTCGCAGGGTGGGGCGTTGGGAGCAATGGGAGCGCAGTGGGAGTGATATTAAGCAGAGTGGTGAGGGATGGTGCCACTGAACTGGGGACGTTAAATAGGTGAACGTCCAGTGTTGGTAAGGGCGTTCCCTTCTTGGTCTTTTCACATGACTGTACCTTTAGTTATGTTACTCATTCCTATAGGAAATGCCTACCCAGTCATTTCTGGATGTTCTGTCTTTGAAGATCAGCCGACTCATTTTTCTGTGCGCTGTCTTCTCTGGCCTCCTACTTGCTTGCATTACTCTCATCACTTATTACATTGCATCTGCTAGAAAGTTGTAAGTTCTTTGGGAATTGAAGTGGTGTTCGGAAGGGAACTACCAATTCTTCAGTACTTATTATTTGCCTGGCTGTCTGCTAGATACCTCATAGCATTTAATTACTACAATGATAAACTTCACTACGAGAAGAGTGAGATTACAGATTACAGATAAGGAAACTGAGGAAGCAGGAGCTTAGGTCATTTACAGAAGGTCCCATAACTAGGCAGCAGTGGTGGCATGGCCCGGCCCATCCCACCTCCATGTAATGAGCATGTCTACATTCCTCGGAGGGCTCAGCTTCATGTCTTGCTCATGGCAGGCCTTTAACTTTTGATGGAATGAATGGAATTAAGGAATTGCAAGGTTTGTGTGGGGAGAGGCAGTAGACTTTGCAACCAGAGAAGAGCAGCATCTTGGGGTGGTGGGTGGCAATGGTGGGAGGCAAGTGTAGAAAGGCGAGGTGGAATACCAGGGCCAAAGCATTTGGACTGTACATCCAGGTACTGAGTGGTGACTGGGAAAATTCACTGTGCAGGATGAACTGAGGGGGAAGGGAAGAGGCGGGAAGCAGAGCGAAGCAAACAGCAAACCCCTAAGTAGGTAATAGGCAAGAAGAAAGTTTGATGAGGAGGTACTAGTAGAAGCTGAGCAGGGAAACTGAGGAAAAACCAGTAGGCTTGGTTGTCAGCAAGTCATGGGAACCTGACTGACATCAACTGCACTGGAGTCATGAGCGTGTTACAGAGTCGGCAAAAGCCCTACAGGAGCTATCGCAGACACTCTCAAAGGGGCCTGAAACTGGGGAGAGAAATGGCAATTTTTCATATAATTCTGAACATTTAAAACATTTTTTTCAAAAATAAGTCCCATCTGATCACCTCTATTTATCATTTAAAAAAAAAATATATATATATTATTGATTTTTTACAGAGAGGGAGAGGGATAGAGAGTTAGAAACATCGATGAGAGAGAAACTGCCTCCTGCACACCTCCCACTGGGGATGTGCCCACAACCCAGGTACTTGCCCTTGACCAGAATCGAACCTGGGACCTTTCAGTCCGCAGGCCGACGCTCTATCCACTGAGCCAAACCAGTTAGGGCTGATCACCTCTATTTAGAAAGACATTCTTATTCTCATTCTTTTAAAACTACCTTTTCTAGCTGATTTTCAGAGAAACATAAAGGACCAAAAAGGGTAGTGTCCCCTGGTAATACATTCGCTAGTTTGCGCACACCTGTCCAACCCTTGTGAAATCTCAATGTCACCTTCTGTCTCAGGTGTCAGAGCAGCTCTTGCAGATGGTAGCGGATCAGATCTCCCCATCTGTGCCAGCCGTTCCCTCCCCTCCCTGCAGGCACCTTCCCTCCCTCTCCTCTCCTGTCTCCTGCCTGAGTCATCTGCTTTGCACCTGCTGGTCAGGAAACACCATTCCTATCTCAAGTTAACATTTTTCTCTGTATTTATCCAACCATCATGCTCAGCAGGCTCCAATCTGAAGGAGGCATGCGTTCCAGCCCTTGCAGTTACTATCTGTCTGTGTATCAGATATTCACCTGCTTAAATGCTAACTGTTTCTGAGCAAAGGAATCAAACACTGTGTTCTCCGCTTCACTCTGGGGATACAGGGCTGGTGGAAGTGTCGCCAAAAATGAGCCTCCTCCTTTCACTTTAAGAGGTGTTACCTTTCCACCCTGCCAGCGTGGCCCAGTGGTTGAGCATTGACCTATGAACCAGGAGGAGGTCACGGTTCGATTCCTGGTCAGGGCACATGCCCAGGTTGCGGGCTCAATCTCCAGTGTGGGCTTTGCAGGAGGCAGCCGATCAATGATTCTCTCTAATCATTGATGTTCGCTCTCTCCAACCCTCGCCCTTCCTCCCTGAAATCAATAAATATATATTAAAAAAGGCATTACCTTTTCATTTTTAAAACTTCAGCAATTTAATACTTCCTTGTAGGAAAAAATAGCAAAAATTACAGAAAAAAATCATCTGAAATACCACTTAGCAGACACTTTGGACCATGTCCTTCTAAAGTTTATGCTTATGGACAAAGAAAAAGAAGTAAACATATTTTAAAAAGAAGACAATACTATTATACTGCTCAATTATTGTTTTTCCTACATTTAATACATGTCAATAAATAAATATGTACCTTTATAATTTTCTAGTGGCTGCTTCTAACTCATCTGTGTGGATTCACCATAATTTTATTATTCTATTATTAATGGATATATATATTATTCCATTGTTAAAAATTTCACCAGAAAGGTGTATAAAATAGCAATATAACAAAATTCCCATTTCCCCATATTCATAAAATCACTATTTTAACTTAAATTTTTGTCAATCTGGTATCGTCCATGATTTTTAAAAAATGTGTACTGCTGTGTGAAAACAAATTAGATGGAAATCACACAGCTTCAGGAAATTAGAAGCCTTCTTAAAAGCAGATATCAACCATATATGCATGTCTGTATTTTTTAAATCCTGAATTTGGTGAATCTTGTCATGAAGTTTATTCTTTTATACCTGTTTTGCCTTTCAAAATTTAAGGACTAAATAAACTCTGGCCCCATTACTCATTTTTCTCCTCCCTTCTTTCTCAGTTGCTATAATTACCAGCACAGCAATAACCATTCAACAAGTTCAAAAAATCTGAGTGTAAATTTTGTTGCCACTGCTTTCTATTTTATGACCTCATGCAAATTATTTAATCTCTTAGTTACTCAATAATATTTTATAGAAAAATAGGTTAAATTTTAAAAACCAGGTACAAAAGAGTGCACAGTAAAATATACAAATATAGAACATAAGATAGTGAAATTACATGTGACTTTTATATTTTCTTTTTATGCATATGTTTTAGATTTTTAAAAATGAAAATGTGTTTTTTGGTAATAATAATGATGGCTCACACTATGTGCCAGGCACAGCTCTAGGCAATTAACTCATTCAATCCTTACAACAATCTAATTTCCTCCACCCACAGACGGAGAAACTGAATTCAGAGCCAGCGAGTGACTGCTCAAGGTCATGGTGGTTAGGGACTAAGCTACTCAGAAAACATTGTGAAGGAATGGCCAAGCTGAGCTTAGACTCCTTCAGCTTCTCTAAACACTTTTCCAAAAGCCAGCAAAAGAACCCTTATGTTCAAGGAGGCTTTTTCTTGCTGGGATCAACAGGAGCAGATGTTACTTATACAATGTCTTAGCATGCATCAACATGTCACCGAAAACGGACACATGTTTTATTTGATCATTCAAAAAAAATTGAGAACTTAAAAAAAAAAAATGAGCTAGATTCTGCCAACATGCACCAAGCTTGAATATTACTGCCCTCTCCCTACCTTTTTAAAAATTATTTTATTTTTCCCCATCACCATTTATCCCCTCTATGCCTTCTTTCACCTCTTTCCCCCGCCACACACAATCATCATACTGTTGTCCATGTCCATGAGTTCTCCTCTTTTCTTTTTTGTTCAATTCTCCCACCCCTCAGAAATCCCCCTACCCCCACCTGAGCTGCCTGCCTGCTTTCTATCTATGAGTCTGTCTCTATTTTGCTTGGTAGTTCAGGTTCATTAAATTCCACTTATGAATGAAACCATATGGTACTCATCTTTCTCTGACTGGCCTATTTCCTTTAGCATAATACTCTCCAGGTCCGCCCAAACTGTTCCCAAAGGCTAACGTTTCCCTCCTTATTATGGCAGAGTAGTATTCCACTGTAAAGGTACCACAGCTTTTTTATCCACTCATCTCCTGATGGGCACTTGGCCACTCCCTATCTTTTTGATGGCACCCTGCTCTCCTCTCTGTTAGACTCAAATCCTTATGCACAAGGTCCAGTTTAATCCACCTTCCTTCATCCCACATTTCAGAGCCACCATCCTGTCCTGTTTGGTGCTCCTAAGTCTATAATGAACTGTGTAATCCTTTTTTGCCATCAGGAGGGGTGGGGTGGTGGAAACTTGACATGTCTATATTTATTTTGTATGTTTCCCTTTCCTACTTGCATCATGAAATTCTTGAGAATATCTCGTTGCCATCTAGCCCTTGAGAGAGTACCTCCCTCACCATCCAGCACCCATCTAGGCGGATTCAGTTTCCTTTCTCCTTTGCAAAGACTTTGCTCTATCTTATTCTCCCTCCATTCTGCAAAATCCATGTTGTTTTTTCTCTTGGATTATTTTCATTAGCATATAAACAAACTCTATTAATTCTGGTATGAAAGCAAACAAACTAACTGCAAAAATCCATCTTTCTTATCCAACAATTCCACAGCTGGGTATTTATCCGAAGGAAACAAAAACATTAACTCAAAAAGATATCTGTACCCCCATGTTCATTGCAACCTTATCTTAACTAATAAAAGTGTAATATTGAAATTAACCATTTCTCCGGGACAGTTAAGCCACACCCACCAGCCAATCAGAGCAACTGTATGCAAATTAGCCCAGACAACATGGCGACCACCACTCACGGACCTGAGTAAACGGCAGCTTCCATTGCGGCAGGAGTGAAAGTGAAACTGCTGCCCGCTCCGCTTAAACTGACTCAAGCAAAACAGACATTTGCAACAACATAACAATCATAGAATCCTCGAGAGCTGAAGGAAACAGCAGGCCTGCCTTCACCACTAAGTAACATTGTGTCATTATAGAACCCAAGAGGTGAGGTGAAGCAGAGAGGAGGTTTTGTTACATGTCTAGGCCCCGGCTTAAAGGAACAGCATCAATTATAGAAGATAAACCCCAGAAACCTGCATCCAGCCAGCCTTGCTGGGACATTGGGTCAATGGGAGCTGTGGGCAGCCTTAAAGCCTGAAAGCGTCAATCAGCCCATCACCCACGCTGGCCACAACCCAGTGGGGTGAGGGACGTTCCTGGGGGGCTTGGGCAGCCTGGAGACAGCCATCAGCCCGTCAACCAGGCTGGTCAGGCACCCCAGCAGGTGGACATCCCCAGAGGGGTCCCAGACTGTGAGAGGGCACAGGCCGGGCTGAGAGACCTCCTGAGTGCACAGAGCAGCTGCAGGGCGGAACAGCACAGGACCCTAGACCGGTGAGTGGGAAAGAGGCAGCAGGGTTGGTGGCCGGCTTGGCGGCTCCCCAGGCCCTTGGTGGGGCACCAGGGAGTGGAAAGAGGTGGTGGGGGGTCAGCGGCCTGGTTGGTGGGCTTCCCAGGCCCCTTGCAGAGCACCGGGGAGCAGGAAAGCAAGGCTGCAGAGGCTGGGGTCCTGCTTGGCGGCTCCCCAGACCCCTTGGCGGCACCGGAAAGTGGGAAAGGAAGGCAGCAGGGGACGGGTGAGTGGGAAAGTGTCGGCGGCCTGCTTGGCGGCTCCCCAGGCCCTTTGGGAGGCACTGGGGAGTGGGAAAGCAAGCTCTTGGGGACTGGGGGTCTGCTTGGCGGCTCCCCAGGTCCCTTCTGGGGATCAGAGAGCAGGAAAAGGGTGGCCTGACCACGAGGCAGGGTTTCCCTGCTTCCTGGTGGCTGGAGGAAGATGGGCAGTAGGCAAGCTTGGGAGGCAGGCAGCACCCAGCCCTGGCCACAGCTCAAAAAAGAGAACAACATGCAGGGGAGGGCAAGAGTCTGAGAGATCAACATAGAGGGGGTGCCTGCTCCAAGTCTGGGAGCAGACCCCCAGCAGGTAGACACACACAGGAGGACTGCTATGAGCCTCAGATGCAGCTGGGGGCAGGTCCCCAGTGGTGACACACACACACACACACACACACACACACACACACACACACAAGAGGCGTCTGGCAGACTGGGGCCATCATAGGACATCCACTGAGGGGTTCCAGACTGTGAGAGGGGGCAGGTTGGGCTGAGGGACCCCAACCCTCCCCCCGTGCATGAATTTCGTGCACCGGGCCCCTAGTCCTATATAATAAAAGGATAATATGCAAATTGACCCTAACAGCAGAACCACTGGGAATGACTGGTCACTGACACACACTGACCACAAGGGGGCAGACATTCAATGCAGGAGCTGCCCCTGGTGGTCACTGCACTCCCACAGAGGAAGCTCTGCTCAGGCACAAGCCAGGCTAACGGCAGCCAATACAGCAGTGGTGGTAGGAGCCTCTCCTGCCTCCTTAGGAGTACTAAGGATGTCTGACTGCAGCTTAGGCCTGCTCCCCACTGGCAAGTGGACATCCCCCGAGGGTTCCCAGTATGCGAGAGGGCATAGGCTGGGTTGAGGGACCCCCCTGAGTGCACAAATTTTTGTGCACTGGGCCTCTAGTTTACAATAACCATGATATGGAAACAATCTAACTGGATGGATAAGAAAATGTGAGAGTCTCTCTCTCTCTCTCTCTCTCTCTCTCTCTCTCTCTCTCTCTCTCTGTCTCACGCTCATACTCTCTGAAATATTATTTATCTATAAAAAGAAGGAAATCCTGAAATTTGCAACCAAATGGATGAACTTTGAAGGCTTTATGCTAAGTGAAATGAATCAGACAGAGAAAGGCAAATACCATAAGATGCCACTTATATGTGGCTTAAAAGCAAAAAAAGCACAAACCCAAAGTCATAGATACAGAGAACAGAATGGTGGTTGCTGGAGGTGGGAGGTTAGAGGGTGATGAAATAGTAGAAGGGAGTAAAAAGGTACAAACTTCCAGTTACAAGATTAAGTCCTGGATATGCAATGTATGGCATGGCAACTATCTACACTAATAAAAGAGTAATATGTTAATTTGTGTCACTCCGCTACACTCTAAGCCCACCTGCCAATCAGAGCGACTGTATGCAAATTAACACAACCTAGATGGTGGCTGGCAGCCCTGGAACTAGAGCAAACAGGCTTGGTTGCCCTGGCAATGGAGAAGCTGTCTGCCTAGACAGGCTGTGGCCCCTACTCAAGGCAACAAAGTTTCAATTATAGAAGATAAATAAATCCCAGATACCTGCTTCCAGCCAGCAAACAGCTATCAGATCCTCACCCAGACTGGCTATGCACCCCAGCAGGACCCACTCACCTGAAGGGGCTGTGGCCAGCCTGAAAATGGCCCTTAGCCCCTCACCCAGGCTGGTCCCCACCCCAGCGGAATCCCACCCTGGTCTGGGACACCTTTTAGGGAAAACCAGTCGACCCCCACCCATGCACCAGGTCTCTATTCTATATAATAAAAGGGTAATATGCAAATTGACCCTAACAGCAGAATGACTGGGAATTACTGGTCACTATGACACACACTGACCACCAGGGGGCAGATGCTCAATTCAGGAGCTGCTCCTGGTGGTCAGTGCACTCCCACAGGGGGAGCTCTGTTCAGCCACAAGCTGATGGCTACCAGTACATTGGTGGTGTGGGAGCCTCCCCTGCCTCTTCAGCAGTGCTAAGGATGTCTGACTGCAGCTTAGGCCTACTCCCAGCTGGCAAGTGGACATCCCCTAAGGGTTCCCGGGATGCCAGAGGGATGTATGACTGCCAGCTTAGGCTCCCCTGGAGAGTGGAACCTAGACTGTGAGAGGACACAGGCCAGGCTGAGGGACCCTCGCCCCTCCCGAGTGCACAAATTTTTGTGCACCGGGCCTCTAGTAGTTAATAATACTGCATTATATAATCGAAAGTAGATCTTAAAAATCCTAATCACAAGAAGAAAAAACTATAGCTATGTAGAGTAATAGATGTATGGATTTTAAATAGACTCATCCTGGTGATCACTTCGTAATATATACATATAACGAATCATATTGTTATTTGTTATACACCTGAAACTATTATTATCTACCAATTATACCTCAATTAAAAATCTTTTTTTGATTGCACACTTTTTGAGTCTGCTTGCATTTGAACAAAATGTCCCCAACATAATCTATTATTAGTTGCTTTCCTTTCCATATTTTGCAAGCTTTTCTCAACTCATTGCATTGGATGGTTGGTCCTGTCCAGGCTGCCCAGATCCCTCCTGTTAAACATCCACAGCTGCCAAACCCTGCGGTTGCCTCCTGCCCTCATCTGAGTGGACCTCAGCAGGAATGGACAGAGCTGGCATCACCCTCCTTCCTGCAACCCCCTGCCATGCCTCCTGCACACACTCTGCATGGTTCTTCTCCTTCCCTGGCATCTCCCCTCTTGGAACTCCCACCCCAGGAAGGATTATCCAGGCTCCAACCTGGTTCCCTTTCTCTCTTTCACTCCCTTCCTCCCTGGTAGGTATGTCCAGTCCCACAGCCTTAGTTACTATGGATGTCCTGACACCCCCAGATGTTTTACTCAGCCCTGTGGGCTAGACTGTAGGCATATGTCAAGTTACTGACACGACACATCCACTTGCCTACCTAAGTAGGAATTTCAAACTTAGCATGTTCAAAATAGCACACGCCCTTCCCTGGTCCCTAACCCTGCTCCTCCCCAGTCCCCCCATTCCAGAGGTTGGCAGCATGGTCCACACATCTGGTAAAGCTGCCAGCATAGTCCACACACCTGGTAGAGCTGAAGGCGGTGGAGCTGCCTGGTCCCCTTCATCCCCTCATCCTCTCATCCAGTCCACTGAGTGCTCAGCATTTGGAGTCTACCCCTGAATTCTTAACCCAATTCTGACTCTCCTTCCTCCATTTACACCATCTCCCTTGAAGCCCCTTGTTTCTCCTCTGTGCTGCTGCAACGGGTTTCTAACTGGTCTCCCATTATAAGCTAAAGCAATAACTTTAAAAATACAGGGTATGGCAAAAGTAGGTTTACTACAGCAATAATACAATAACTAGTAAGAATGAAGAATAAACTGTTTTGTGTTCTCACAAGTGTAAACTTGCTTTCGTCCCACCCTGTATAAATCAGCTAATGTGACTTTTCCATTTAAACCCTCCATGACTTGTGATGTTGTTGAGAATAAAGGCCGCACGGCTAACAGTGACCATAAGGCCCTAAGTCCTGCATGAACTGGCCCCTGCCCAACCCTTCCAGCTGTCTCTTCTCTATTATGCTCCAGCCACCCTGGACTTCCTTCTGCTCCTCGAACACATCTGGTCCTCCCCTCTCAGGGCCTTGTGTTTGAGCCCCCTGTGTGAAGCACTCTTTCCCAGTCTTCCTGTGGGTTTCTTCTCAGGGTCCAGGTGCTAGATCAAATGTCATCTCCTCAGAGAGGCCTTCCTGATCCCCGGACCCCACCAGCCACCTTTTCCTTCTTCCCAGCACTGGCGGGTGTTGGAGTTACTGGTGAGTGCGCTGCTCTAGTCTCCCTCCTCTCTAGGAGCGTCAGGGAAGTCAGAGCACAGGCCTATCCTATGCTCCTGTGTGCCCAGTGTCTACAGCACTGCCTGCTTACGATAATTCCTTAGTAAATTCTCTAAACAGTGCTCAGTATGTGCCCTGGATAGCTTGAGGTGATTACAGCTGCCACAGTAATGAGTTCATCTACATTTTATTCTGGAGTGAGTGGTGAAGAAGGCAGATTCAGGGGCCAGACTGCCAGGTTTTGAATTCTTGAATGCTATGTGTGTGTGTGTGTGTGTGTGGGGGGGGGTGTGAGCGTCTGCACATGTGTGCATGTGTGTACATGTGTGCATGTGTGTGTGTTGTATGCGATTTTGGCACCACTTAACCTCTATAAGCTTCAATTTCCTCAACCATAAAATGGGGGTAATTTTTCATATAAAAATGAAGTGCTTGGTTCCTAGCTGACACTAAATGAACGTTAGCTGGTTCTTAAGCTGTAATTTCTCTTGTATCGCTCTAAACTTGCCCCATAAGACAGAGAAGTTTACATGGTTTCCAACCAGTCGGTTGGTAAAATTTTAGGAAAGACTTTGTTTGGACTTTTAATTTCTACAGAAAACGTCCCACACCCTGATCAACCCTGGGTGAATACATGCTGACCTATTAATAACATGCTTGAGGAAGCAATTCAATAGAGATATGGCTGAGTCTAATTTAGTGCTGGTAAGTAAAATGGGAAGCTTTCTTACTCTCAGTCTTAACAGCCTAAGAATGACCCAAAGTTCTTGATCTCAGGGATAAAAACATACTGAAATCTCTCAGGTATTTTTAAAAATTATTACCCAGATTTTACAAGGCCTACGAGCTAGTTTTTTTATATTAGACATAGGAGATTGAATCTTAATAGCTCTTCATTCTAACTCTGTCCAGCTTCCTTATCCTCCTCTTCACACACAGTCTATCTGAAGTCACAGACACCTAATGGTGGGTTGGCTAAGTGAGTTCAGTGTTATGTGGAAAACTGTACATTGGAAAAAATAATCCACTGTCTTTGCTGAAGTCCAGGGCATGAAACATACATGCATATAGAACTAGGGGTGCATATTCCCACATTGAGTAGCTCTCACAGGTGATTTCAAAGACTGAAGAGGACTGGTGGTTCAGAAGCCTCTACATGAAGACAAGGTTAATTAAATAAAAGTAAAGACCATGCTGTGGACGTTTTGGGTCTACTGGAGTGAGATACTGAAACCAGTTTCAGAGATAGAGACATTTTTCCTTTTTTCATGTGAAAAGCGAATATAGATACTGCAGTTAATTTTTAAAGTTCATTTGTAACCATATAATACTTCATATATTTCTACTGTATCACTTATTATAATATCACCTATCGTTTTATATTCTTTTTTTAATATGCCCATCTCTGCTGTTAGATATCAGGAACTGTGTCTTAATCCTATTTGTACCTGCACTGTCTCACACACAGTAGGGCCTTGAAAAGTGCTGGCTGAATTGAGTCCATAGACTATGACTTAAACTGATGTGAATTCACAGAATATCTGTAGCATAGAAGCAATACACAGGAAAATTCACCACAGTCCTACCAGTGCTGAAAGCAGATAAAGTGTTTAATTTTAAGGTGCTCCATCTGAACTTGGATTTGGGTGACGAATCTGATCATCATTAACGAACAGGTTTTTAGTGGAAGCTTTAAGTTCCTTTTATTACATTCTAAAAGATCTCAAGGAGTTTGCTACACAGTCTGCCCAAGACTAATACTTATTGCTAGCTTGTTAAATGTTAAAACCTTTGCCATTCTTTTTCTCTTACTCGAGCACTTTGATGTGTGTATGACACAGTGGTTAAGAATGGGCCTTGGGGAGAGATGCCTGGGTTTACATCCTGGTGTAACTTTGAATGAGTCCCTCTAACCCCTCTGGATCTCAGTTTACTCATTTGTAAAAAGGAACTAATAGTACCTCATAGGCTTTCAGTGAAGTTTAAATGGTTACGTATGTGTATTATGCGTGCATTTATAAGTCCCACGTAAGTATTAGTTACTATTAGAAACAGAACGTTTGCTTTTATTAACAGGGCAAGGCCCTTCGAGGAGCTCACAGATGTTTGCTTTCAAAGATAATACAGAGGAACCTCTTAGCAGAAGTAAAGGTGCACACTTTTATGAGTGATAACAGTTACTTCTAAAACCAAGCTGTCAGTTCTTGAAGGCACTCACATCCTGCTTTCTTCTACTTTAAATAATGAAGAAATTTGGCTGTATTACACATTGAAGAGTAGTTAAAAGATGAAGATTCATGTGGTGGAGACCTCAGGAATTTTTAACTTTCTCTTTGTGTTTTAATTAGTATTTTGAAAAGATACAAAACACTGGGGGGAAGGGGAGCCTGGGGGAAGGGCAGGGGAAAAAAAAGAGATATATGTACTAATCTTTGTAATACTTTATGTAATAAATATATATATACATATTAAAAAATAAAATAGAAAAAAAGAAAAGATACACATTGATTTATGGCTGTAGAGATGATATAACACTGCGGTGCTTAAAACACTTCCAACTGAAATTATTGGCATTGATCACAATGCAACGATAATGCAAAACTATATACTCTGTTATCAAGTGTTCTAATTCTCTACAGGCTGAGTCTTGTCCAAAGCAAATGATAGAAATAGAAACATCCTATTCTCTGCCTGCCCCTTTTTAAATCCTAGTTATCAGGAATAGCAGAGTCTTAAAAGAGGGAAAATTCTAGATTTTAATACAAGTGAGAATACTTAAAAATATTCCCTTATTCTCATGATTTCCTATATAAGTTAGAGTTTAACTTCAGTTGATAGATACAGTATTTCAATATGTTTCCATGCTTTTTTCCCTAAAGAAAGTAAAAGCAAATTGGGTACTTTACATTTTAAAGAAATTAAGTTAATGTAGCTGAAACGTTTCAAATGAAAAGGAACACATGTTGACATTAGATGCGGCTGATGCATGCCCAAGTGTTGGGACTGTTTGATTTACTTATACATTTTTCAGGAGAAATGAGTTCTGTGTCACAACACCATTGTGCTGTTTGCATTGGGGAAGCATATTCACAATGAAGCCCTGCGATGCTGAAGCTGTTAGACCACTCACACCGCTGACCACTGCACCACACCTCTCCTCACCTTCGATGAACACCTCGGCAGATGTTGTGTCTGAGCCGCTGAGGTTCGTAGCCAGGCAGGTATAGCGACCTGTGTCTTCCTCAAAGGCTTCTGCGATGACCAGGGTGTGCAGGTCCCCACCCTCACAGTGGATCTGAATGTCAGGACTGTTGTGCAGCTCCTTCCCCTCACAGAACCATCTGCAGCCCAAACGGAGGCCAAAGGACAGGAGAGAAAGAAAGAAATGGTGGTGGTTAAAATAATAAAGCAGAAATGGAAGGCTGGGTGCTCTATAATCAGATGCTTGCTTGATCAAAAAGGACCCAGCAATCCCACTTCTAGGACTATATCCCAAGAAAACACATACAACATCAGAAAGGACATATGCACCCCCATGTTCATAGCAGCACAATTTATCATAGCTAAGATTTGGAAACAGCCTAAGTGTCCATCAGCAGATGAATGGATTCAAAAACTGTTACATCTACACAATGGAATACTATCCTATATAATAAAGAAGGAATATGCAAATTGACTATCACTCTGGTCAATTTGCATCCACAGCTGAGGCTAAGTTCCCATAACGAGCCTTAAGGAGCAATCAGCAGGGACCTGAGGCTGCGCACCCACCCACCTCCTGCATGGGGCTTGACAGGGGACCTCAGGTCCTGCCTTCCACCCACAGGGCTTGACAGGAGACCTCAGGCTGCTTCCCCCACCCTGGAACCAGGCCAGAGGAACTCAGGCTGCACCCTCTTCCCTGGTGCCAGACTGGGGGACCTCAGGCTGTGCCCCCTGCCCCGGCGCCAGGCTGGGGGATCACAGGCCACTCCCTCCACCCAGCAGGGCTTGATGGAGGACCTCAGGCCATGCCCCCCTGCCCTGGCACCCAGGGGACCTGAGGCTGCACCCCCCCACACACCTGGCAGGGCTTGACAGGGTGGGACCAGCCGGGTCTGGATCTAGCCCAATGAAGGGGGGCCGTCCAGGTTTGGGTCTCGAGCGATTTTGAGGTGCACGTGGGTGGTTGAAGACTTGACTCTGGGTTCCATGGTGCACCCCAGACTCTGATAGGAGGAAGATTTTCATATACATTTTACTAATTTTCTTTAATCTCTGACACTTCTATTATAGAGAAAGGGCAAATAGCAATATTAAAATATTTCCTCTAATTAATCTCCTTTTAATGTGCACAAATTTTGTGCACTGGGCCACTAGTACTGCTATAAAGAAGAAGGAATTCTTACCATTTGCAACAGCATGGTGGGACTGGAGAGCATTATGCTAAGTGAAATAAGCCAGTCAGAGAAAGAAAAATACTACATGACATCACTCATTTGTGGAATATAATGAACACAAACTGATGAACAAAAATAGAACCAGAGACAGATAAACATCAAACAGACTGTCCAAACAATGAGGGAAGGCAGAGGGTGAGGGGGTAAGAGATCAACCAAAGGACTTGTATGCATGCATTTGAGCATAACCAATGGACACAGACCCTAGGGGGCTGAGGGCATGTGCAGGGGGGTGGGAGCAGCCGGGGAGAGGTCAATGGGGGAAAAAGGAGACTCGTGTAATACTTAATACAATAAAGAATTTAAATTTTTTTTAAAAAGAGCTGTGTCCACCTTACTGATGGAAATTCTACATTTTAGACCGTGAGATGAAAGACTAGACAATTCCCATAGGTTTTGTTTGTAAAGCATCCTGTATGTTTTATCAACCTGGAAATAAGCGACATTGTCCAACTTGGCGATGCCATTCCAGTTGCAGAAAAAAAAAGGAACAGAAATTCAAAGTGTCTTATAAAATGTTTTATAATAAATGATTGATTTATTCCAATTTTATCTATTACTCTTATCTAAAGAAAAATATGAAAGTAATACAAACGTTATGGTCAAAATATCTATTGTACCAAGGAAAACTAATCATCGCGTTAAAAATATCAGAGGCAGCAATATTTTCATGGACCCTAAGACTTCTGATCAACTGAGCAATAACAGACTTAATGCCTTCCACATTTCCGATATTTACAAATGTTTCTAGCAGAGCACTCGGCTTCCACAACTAGAGAAATGGAGCAGTTGTAATTCATTTTTGCTGGTCAGCACTTTTCCTTCCCCAGACAACCAGGACGTTGGTGTGGGAGTCTGCAAGCTGCCAGACTATTTTAACACAAGTTCTCTCTCACACTCTTTCCTTTATTCCCCCAGCACCTCAAACTCTCCACAGGAGTTTTATAAAAACTATGAAGCTGCCCCAACCTCCTCCCCTCCACCTCCCGCCAAATGTGATTTATTTTTAAAGAAATATGTAGGAATGTGCCACTTACAATGGAAAGGATTGAAGTCTCTGGGACTGTATTGTCCATTGAGCTCTTAATTAGCACTTGGAGATTTCCTCTGAGTCTAATCTTCTAGAAAATTCTTTGGCCTTGGTACCCTTTTTGTAAAAATATGGTACAAAAGGCTTCCCCCCACCCCCCTGTATTTATATAGCATATAATAGGAATGTGTCTATATTTAATCTGAAAATAATGTTAACAAAGCCATTCTGTTTGCTAACACTCCAGATTGTTAATACTACAGTATTACCTCCAGAAACTTCATTAAAAATAAATACGGCATACTCATAAAACATATATGATTTGGGGAATTAAGACACACACACACACACACACACACACCCAGTCAATGGAGCAGCCTATACAATGCATGCAGGTTACTTTGGAGGCAATTGGGAAGAGCAGTATTTCCTGCTTCTAGGATATTTTGTGGTTTCCTTTGTTTTCTAAAGTCTTGGAGAGCATTCCAGCCTGGAGCCATCATTCAGTTTGTTCTTCTCTGTTCTCCTTCCAGGGTCATAGTCCAGGTCTTCACCCATGAGAACTACAGCTTACATTTCAATTCATCTTAAATCTTCTCATTGATCTCTTCATCTCCAGTAAGTTATGGATCTTTTCTATATCCTGAAGCAGATTAAAGTTCTTGAAACTGTTCCCTATATCCATCATCCCCTAAACTTCAGATCTGTGTTGAGGCATTCCATATAACTTGGCCCTGATTTTATTTTCTATCCTTTTCCTATACTAATCCACTGTTTCTGTCAAATATTTGCACGGATTTATTGTCCCTGACATGGCCCTCATGTATTACTGGCCCACGCCCCCCTCCTTGGAAGTCTCTTCTTACATGCTACATTAATCCCACCCAGGAGCTCCTCCTCCTCACAGCCGTGTGAAAGGCTCCTTTGACAGATTAAATGCAATCAAACACCTGCTTGCTTGGCACCTTCCATGTTGGAGGCATTGCATTACATACCACAGGAAACAGAAAGAATACCAGTTGAGGTGTTTGTCTCTAATCACAATTAGAATTTTTTTTTAATCTTCCATAAAAAATCCATAAACCAACTATTAGAGAAAAAAGGAAACATGAACAAAATGTAATAAAAGTTTAAAGAAGAGAAAGATTTGCTCAGCCAGCATAGCTCAGTGGTTGAGCATCAACCTATGAACCAGGAGGTCATGGTTTGATTCCCAGTCACAGCACATGCCTGGGTTGTGGGCTCGATCCCCAGTGGGGGGTGCGCAGGAGGCAGCCAATCAATGATTCTTTCTCATCATTGATGTTTTTTTTCTCTCCCTTCTCTCTGAAATCAATAACAATATATATTAAAATAAAAGATTAGTTGCATTGGTTAGATGTGCTTCAAAGGGAAATCTCCACCAACTCTCCATGGCAGTATATATCTTGACCTCTAACTCACAGTTCAGCAAATGTACAGCCTGCTGCAGACCCACTGTTTTTCTCTATTTCCCATGAGCTAAGACATGGTTTTTACATTTTTAATGGAAAAATTTTTAAGTATAATATTTTTTAAAAGAATTATATAAAGTTCAAATCTCGTGATCTATAAACTTTTTCGGGGAACACAACCATGCTCATTCGTTTACCTACTGTATACGGTTGCTTTTGCCTTAGGATGACTAAGTTGAGTAGTTGCAAAAGACTGTAAGGCTCACAAATCCTAAAATATTTACTATGTGGACTTTATAGAAAATGTTGGCCAACTCCTGCCCTAACTTCTTGCGCCTCAAAGTGTGATCCTTGGGCCAGCAGCATCAGCATCATTTAGGAGCTTCTCAAGGATGCAGAATGTTGACTCTCACCCCAAATCTACGGACTCAGTGCTGATCCTCCTGGTAATGTGTGTGCATGGAAAGGTTAAGACACTCTGGCCTATTATGTTTGGATCACACTAACTTGCTTCTCAGAGTCCTGGCTCTCCACCTAGGTTACCCACTTCTTTAACGTAGCAATCATATTTTAAGTGTTTTGTACTTCTGGCCCCTTGCTTGTAAGTGTATGGAAAATTGTGTTCTGTTGGTTTGTTCATCCTACCTCTCTACTAAAATAAATTAGTGTTATTCATTTGACAACTGATGATATATCACTTCAGAATATCGTTTATGCCTTATTTTCCAATCATTGCAGAAAAATGCATTTTTAAAACTTTTTTAATTGATTCATAGTGTATTGCGTGTAGCTGATGCTTTACAAATACTGTCTGCCACGCATTTCTTTAGAACATGCTTTCTATGAATAAACAAGTAGTGAAGGATCTGTGGCCTACTAGATTTGGAAGATGCTGCATATTCTGTATCAGCCCATCAATGTGAATTGATGTTTGCAGCTCATATTTTCTTATCAAAGGCCCTGAGAAATCTGCAGAAAATAATTTGTTTAACATTGTCTAATCTAGCATTTACTTATTTGACCATGATATTCTTTCTTTCATTTTGCATCTACTAATATCCCATGTGTAGTTGCCAAATGCTTTTCTAGCATATTTATCACATGGAAACTGTAGTTTAAAAATATGAATTAAGATCAATTATAATCTGAGCAATAAGTGTAAGGCTGAAGAAAATAATCAGTAAGCACAATAAAATACTTGAAATACATTTTAATACTGGCAGAAAGATTAAGGCAACAAATGCGTCTTCTGAAACAGTCCAACATGTATATTTAGTCTCCTGAAATGGTTCATTACGTCTTTAGCACTTGCTTAGGGTGAAATGGTTGGTGCTTACAAACTTCTTGGGTGACCTGTGCTTTGTTTTTTAAACACTCATGCTTTTTATTCGCCAACGCTACGCATAAAATTTAAAAAGCATCTCAGATTGTAACACATAGAAGATATAGTGCACAGAAAAGACTAAATTTGTCCAAATCAGGAGGTAAGCATAATAATTAACATGAGTCATTATATTGCTTTGATACTGTCAGGGAAAGTCAAACTGTTACTGATGTAAGTACCTGTCAAGTGATCAGTTCTGTCTTGTTAGGAGGATAGGGAGTGACTCAAAGGGAGGAGGAAAAAACACCTCTGCAAATATTTAGATGGTAGACTCCCTTTAGCAACAAAAAGGAAGCATGGTCCCAGCCAATATTTAGATAAATGTGTGTTTAGTTTATGATTGGAACCGTTTGCACATTGGAGCTAGTAATGGCCCAGCAAAATGGCCCTTCCCAGGAATGGCCAGTGCATAGCTATAGTAAATGACTCTCCTTCAAGCACTCCTTTCAAGTGAAACCAACCAGTCCAGAGCCACATCACCACCACCTCCTCTATGGGCTCTCAAGCTCGGAGCCATGAATCCTGTCCTAATGATCCCAGACCCAGGTAGCAACTAGAGACAACATCCATGCTCCAGAATCCGCTGAAATTACTCAGACTGGCCCACCCTAAATCTGGTTGCGTTGCTTCATCCATTCCTTCTCATGGAAACTGCAATAAAGGCTCTTGACCATGATTCAGTTTGCTCCCTCTGCCTCCTGACCAACTCTGAAGCTTCCCTATGTGCCTCCACCCCCACCCCCACCCTCGCCAGTGTAGTATAGTATGCTTCCTACTCTTGGGAACTGTAACAATCTTTCAGTGGTAATCATCCCATGATATACTGGCCTTAGCACACCTGAATAATAATAAAGCCTACATTTAAAATTTTAAGTATATGACTGTTTAACCACTATGTTGTACATCTGAAACTAATACAGAATAATACTGAATGTGAACTGTAATTGAAAATAAGATGGCAAATTTTATGTTTCTCATTACAGTAAAAAATTTATTGGGGTGACAATCGATTAAATTATATAGGTTTCAACTGCACAATTCTATGGTACATCATCTGTATATTGCATTGTGTTCACTACCCCAAGTCAAATCTTCTGTCACCATGAATTTGACTCCCTTTCCCTTTCACTGTCTCTCCCCCACCTCCCTTTCCTCTGGTAACCACCATACTGTTTTCTGTGTCTATGAGGCCTTGTTTGTTCATTTGTTGCTTACAGTTTTCTACCCCACAAAGGAATGAAATCACATGGTTCTTGACTTTTTCCATCTGGCTTATTTTGCTTAGCATGCTATTTTCAAGATCTGTCGCCATACAAAAAAATTAACTCAAAACCTGCTATTAAAACATTGAACAAACCAAAGAAGAATAAGCTTACTAACAAAGGACTGAACAGCTTAATAATAATGATCATAGTTTCTGCCTTATGGTGTATATGGAGAGAAGTTTATCTACTCTCACCTACTCAAAATGAACTGCACTTAAAAAGCATAAAATGAAACGCTAAATAATCAATTTAATGCACATAGCAGGAGAGAAAAATCAGCCTTGTCCACTGTGTATGCAGATCAAAAATAATCACCTTCTTATCTAATCTAAGAGAATCCTAGAATTTTGACGTTTTGACATCACAAAGTAGATGGATGAGATGTGCTATAAACGTTTTTATTATTATTTTTCTTAAAGGTCATTATTCAATTGGCTTTCTGGCAAAGGCCTCAACATACTTAATATTTTTGAAAGAAGACATAAAAAAGTCAGATCTGCTGATTAAATTCTGACCTCCTGAATTTTTCCAAAATTCTTGTTGCTAGTGCAATTTAGAAAAAGCAATACTGGCATGGCAAGCTAAAATGTAAAAGTACACAAAACAGGACTAAGTACAGGTTTGGAAAATGCATGGCACAGGTAATGTCTCCTCTCCTTGGCCTGTGGCAGACATCACTAATTAATCAAAATGCTTTTCCTTGTGAGGGGGAATATCTTCAATGAAACACATTAGCCATCTTCAACTTGGTCTCTTTCTAGAAAACACCTTGTGTCTTCCTTCCATATCCTGAAATATGTTTCTACTTATTATGAGGTAAGCATGGAAAAGAGGATTTGGTTTAGAGGGAGCATGTGCTAGCATGTAGTATGACTAAGAGAGAGTCCTTGGGTAAAATTCCACTTGAAGACACCCCCAGACATTTTTTTTTACATTCTGTTTGTAATACCTGGAAGCCATTTATCTAGTGGATAGGACACTGGATAACATATTGGAAAATCAAAATCTATTTCTCTACATTTCTATTTTGTACCTTGGATAAATTTTAACTTCAATCATACTTCAAATTTGCTACTATAAAATGGTTAAAATATATAATTTCATAGAATGAGGAGTTGACACAAAATTTGGGAACAATGATAGTTCTTAAGGATTGATGAAGGGAGAGTTAATATTTATTGAATGCCTATCATAGGATATGCACTTGGTAAAGATGGCCTTGTTTTATCTCTTAACAACCTTGTAAAGGAGTTTTCATTATAGTTTTTGATACAGGCAACTCTCATTTATCTACAGAAATGAAACAGAAGAATATGGACAATTCAATCGATATAATCTTCAAAAGCTCACTTTTCTCAATACTTGTTGCTTCACCTTCCACTCAACTTTTTACTATGGAGACGAACACGTTTTAATGACATTTACTGATTTTTCCTCTCTAATTTCTGGTGGAGCTACTCATTAGTTACATAATTGCCACACAACGGGTTGTTGAGAAGGAAACCTTAAAAAATTAGTGTGTGCAGTAAATCCCCATTAAAAAGTATTAAGAGTTAGACTGATTGTCAGACTTCAAGGCCATAAATAGGATATGAAGACAATCTTGCATTAAATGGGTAATAACATGTCTCATTCATTCATTCATTCATTCATTCATTCAATCAAACATTTATTTATTCATCAAGGTGCTTATTGCTCTTCAATTCTAAACCAAGGAACTGATTGGGGGTACAGATTACAGGTAGGTTGGGTTTCTTCCCTCATGAGATTACTGGTGGGGGCAAAGAGAGATGAAAACTCAATTACAGATACAAGGAGATGCTGACTACACTTCATCTACTGAACTTGGGTTCCTCCATCACATGGAAGCATGTACTGCTTAAAAAAACTCTTTAAAAGTTGGATATTTCTTTATACTTATAGATTGAGTTTGCTTTGGATAAAATACTTAGGTTAAGATTAATTTATTAGAGAGGGAATAGTGTAATGGACATCATGAGTCTTGAATTTTTGCTTTCAATTCACAAAAGATTCTAACACAGAGAGAAAAAGAATTATGGTATTTAAAGCTCTGTAAGATGGCACATTTATTTCTATTTCTGTGCTGGGATATTGAAATCAAGTTTGTTTAAAATATATACTTAATTCATAATGCCTCCCCCCTACCCCCCTAAGATTTACAAACCTTCTACCCTAAAAATGAGATGCTGCCAAAAATTGAAGGATCACATTATGGCACCAGCAGGATTTGGTAGGATTGAAATTCAATGTTTCGCACAGAAAAGTTTACTATAGAGTGGGGCAAAAGTAGGTTTACAGTTATTTGTATGGAAATAATACAACACTTAATAAATAATAATACAAGAATAAACTCTGTGTTTTGCACACTCACTACCATTAAACCTACTTTTGTCCCACCCTATCTTTCATTGTTCACATTCTACATTTCAAGGTGAGGTTAAAGGTAACCTCTGACGTGGTCTGAGACCGACTGTTGGGGGTGAGTGGCTGTATCCACTGTTAGGGTGGCTGTATTGACTGTTATGGATCAGAAGAGGTCGAAGGATAACTGAAATCCGGGGGCCCCAGCTGCTTGTGAGGAAGTGGCTGTCGTTGAAAATCACCAATCCCGTCCTTCTTGAGCAGTAAGAAAACTGTCCTCCCTGATGTGGCCGTCCTCTTTTTCTTCTCCTATGACCCTGGCAACTAGCAGCAGGGGCTCAGCATTGTGTCCTGGAGTCGGGAAGTACATCTGGGGGAGCTCAGGTCACTGTCACTGGGGTTCACTGAGATAGGGCAATAGTGCTGATTTTTATGAGAATAACCTCAACTGCTTCAATGACAGAAACTAACAAACCCACGGGCCAAGTAAACTATATACTGCCCAGTATCCTAAACTAATGGCTTATGTTTTAAAAAGTCACTTATGGCCTTGCTTGGCTTACATGTTGACTAATACTAACTATTCTGATTCTACTACTTAAAATAAAATACAGGTTTCATGACTGACAGTTTCTTTTGGTATCTTTATTTTTTCTGAGCCACAACTATGTATCGTGGAAATTCTCTGTGCCCTGCATTTTAAACATGTAGCTTTTAAAATGCACAAATCCGACTTATAAATGTCATAAAGCTTTGTCAATCCATCTTGGCCCATAGTCTCCAACTCTGCTAAGGAAACGGTGAATCTGAGAAGTCACTTAATAGAAACAACGAGGTGCTTTCAACTAAAAAGCTTGAAAAGCAGCTGAGTTTTTGTTTTCTGCTATAGACCAGTTCTCTTATGCTCACGGGGAAACGAAGTGAAGTTGAAAGATGTCTATTTTTGCTCCGTAACTCCACTGATGTGTACTTCCTAGAAACATTTATCTTCAAAAGGATGTCCAATGATTGCAGGATGGCAAATTTAGCCTGCAGCTGCCCCTTCTCCCAGAACACAAGCAGCCACATGGTTTCATGGAAGTGCATGTTTGACAAAAACCGAAGGAACCAGTTTCTTTAATGTTATTATAACAAAAATGAAGGGGAGGGGACATCAATGGCTCCGCAATGGTTATATTTTCCAGGTGTTCCTTTCTCCCAAGGGAATGGCAGTGCCCTGCCATGGGCTGGAGAACCACCAAAGCAGAACTGGCAACTTAAGCCCAAGATGAATTTTGTTTATGCTGAACTCAAAGGCAGGCCGCCTGTAAATATCGTGTTTCATACATCCGCAATTAAACACCAATTAATTTTCATGGAGCAGTTTTTGTCTTGTCACCAAAGATTTCTTAATTTTTTACATATGTTCATATTAACCACAAGGCACACCATGTTTTTTCTGTCATGTGGATTAATAGGCAGACCAAAGTAAAATTAAGTCCTTGTCTGAATTTACTATGGCTATAATTTCATGACTGCTTAGCCCAAAGACCAATAGCTAAATCTGTGTGGATGACAGATGTACTGTAACCTCATGGTCCAAAAGAGACCAATAAATAGACTTTTTGAAATTCAAAGCCCAGGATATGATAAAATAGATTTTGATTCCAAACAAGTCTCATGTCTAGCAATTCTTTCATCTACAGTCATTTTATCTCCTAAGAAAGACAGATAAAACAGAAATGGGAACGTGTGGACACCAGTGTGGCGCGGTGGTGAACATCGATGCATGAAGCAGGCTATCGAGGTTTGATTCCCAGTCAGAGCACATGCCAGGGTTTCAGACTCAAACCCGAGTAGGGGGTGTGCAGGAGGCAACTGATTAATGATTCTCCCTCCCCTCTCTCTTCCTCTCTCTGAAGTAGATAAAAATATTTTTTTTAAAAAGAGAAGTGGAGGGCAGCCTAGATAAAACTAAACTTCATAAATAATTTCATCTTGTTTTTATAGACGTAGTTTTATGTTTGGACACTATAAGCATGCAGATATTCAATCACTATCCCTAAAAAAACCCACACACGCATAACTAGAAAAACGGACAGCAGAAGCCTACACTATTGGTGTTGCCAGAGCTGTTGAACTCTTAGATTGCGCCTAACATTTCCCACGTTGGTGATGTAGGAGAGAGGATGTAGGACTGGGAGTTGGCAGTCCAGGTGGTTTTGTCTGGTATAGACCAGCTAAAGCAGAATGTGATCTCGTTCTTTTTTGAGGCTTGAGTTTCCTTCTTTGAGTATTTTGAGGAATGAGCTAGACCAGTGTCTTCTCATGAATGTCTCAAGAAAGTAGTCCTCCAGCAAGTTGACAGATACCACTGAAAAAGGGTTCTGTGGCCAATTATGTTTGTGGAACACTCTCTGGGTTAAACAAAATTAAGCATCAGTCTTTACCATAGAACTTTGTTCTCTTTTGAATTTCTAAGAGAGAACAATGGCAGGCTTCATTCTCTATCTTACTTGACCAAGGAACAGATGTTTTGAGAATCATGTTGAAGGACTAGTGTTCTATGGAACACAGTTTGGAAAACACTGGGTTGAATTATATCACTAACATCCCATCTAACTCGACAATAGTAACATTTAATGCCTGGTCTACATTTCACAACCACCTTTCCCAGTGCAAAGCCTTCTTGCCCAGATTTGGTTTCAGAGCCCTTCTCAGATGGTGCTCTGGGCAGCCCTTGTCTGTTGGCTAGAATTGGCATCTGAGTTAAAACATATATGCCATGCCTATGGTTAAATAGTATTTGCTTATGCCAAGCCAGTGTGGCTCAGTGGTTGAGCATTGACCAATGAAGAAGGAGGTCACGGTTCCTTTCTAGTTGGGGCACATCCCAAGGTTGTCGTTGAGGAGACAGCCGATCATGATTCTCTCTCATCATTGATGTTTCTATCTCTCTCTCCCTCTCCCTTCTTCTTTGAAATCAAAGTATACTTAAAAATTATTATTTTTTAGACAGGAATCAATGTGAAATTCTGATTGCTAACATCCCATCTATCCTTGACTGCTAACTCTAAGAAATATCTTTTTGTGAGGGGCAGGGTGTGGAGAGAAGCTTCATTTGCCATGGCACATGAAGTTACTGATTTTTAAAAAAATACATTTTATTGATTTTTTACAGAGAGGAAGGGAGAAGGATAGAGAGTTAGAAACATCGATGAGAGAGAAACATCGATCAGCTGCCTCTTGCACACCTCCTACTGGGGATGTACCCACAACCAAGGTACATGCCCTTGACTGGAATTGAACCTGGGACCACCCTTCAGTCCGCAGGCCGATGCTCTATCCACTGAGCCAAACCAGTTAGGGCCTGATTTTTTTTTAATTCCCCTTTTGGAAAATACTTTGAGTGACCATATATTATATGGTCCACATATTAAATGTCCAAGTCAGGACATTTCTGACAGTGATATAGGCTACCATTAACAATTACGGGAGCAAATGGTATGCTCCAGGCATACCAGGATGTGTCGTTGTCCTACTTCACTGCGAAGACCAACTTGAAATTGTGATTTTGGTTTTAGTGGGCATTTTCACTCTCTGCAAATGAGATTCATTCCCATGCGTAGACAAAAGTAGATTTCACAGCATAGGAGGGGATAAAGGGATTCCCAATCCTCCTGTCACTCATTCACAAATTCTCAAGTTACACCTGTTAGTTAAAAAAAAAAAAGATTCACCCTCTCCGATCCTCTATGCAAGCACACGAACAAGCCAGCATGACCCAACAAGTCACACTTCAAAGTTACCTGCATTCTGAAAATGTGCCCTGAACATTTCCAAGCCTTCAAAGCGCTGGGGGAAAGAGCGGATTATGTGGGGATCCTGAGAGTGAGAAACTGCACACATGAAACAGCTCGAGGCGCACATTCAGCTATTCTGTTGCTACACTTAGGGAAGGTAATTATTAGCCATTGTTGTAACTTGGATTACATTCCAAAGGGGATAAAACGGGAGATGTTTTATTAGACACTGCTGTTAGTCTCCGATGCTTTTGGAACCTGCCCATTGAAATACCGTAATTACCTCGGAATTACGAAACCCGGAACGACCACAACCAAAGTAGGACATGGGGCAACAGGGCCTCCTGGTATCGTCGAGTCTATGGAATTACAGAAACCCCTGTAAATCGGTTAGTTTACGGACTTCCTAGCCAGCCTGCTGGTTAGTTCCTTGCACTGCACGAGCAACCACACTGAAATGCGACCTTTTCCTCCACAGTGGAAGAACATCCTTCCCCGAAATTAAGGAAAATATTTCATCTGCAATTCTCCCTAGTGTATTAGTCAGCCCCTCCATGTCTGGCCTTCATCGTGCTGCCAGCTGATCGTGATTAGGGAGGAGGAAATACAATGAAGTGAGGATAGAGGATGAGGGGGAATACCTCTCTTTCTGAGAAAGCTGGAACTTTAGAAGTCAAAGGGCTTTGCATCTCTGTCTTTCATCTCATCTCCAAAGAAGCCTTCAGCGAGCACGGTGCTGGTGGAGGCGCCGGCAGTGCAGCCACGCTCAGGGGCTCCAGGCCAGGAGGGCAGCGTCCGCCTCTCCAACCTGATGGATATTCTGGGCGGGCTCAGCGGCCTCCTCGTGCAGTGTCCTGGCTCTAGTCTCATCTGATGATGTGCGTCACTAGATCAAATGCAGCCAGTGCGATCCAGGAGCAGCCCCAAGACAAAGGCCAACAACAGAGCGTGAGTGCACAGAGTTAAATTGTAAACCTGGCTAGCTCCTGTTAGAGCCGCTCCCTTTTCCGAATGCGTTTCCCTCTTTTTATTTGAAATTCCTTCTGGAAGTCTACCTGTGGAGGTCAGTTTTTTTCAAGGGGAGCTATAATAAAGTATCCACTGTGTGTGTAGGAGGGGAGGAATCTCTCTTCATTAGACAAAGAAAAGTGAGGTGCAGCAGGAATTGTACTGTTAGCAGGTAGTACTCAGGGTCCCGCCATGCACCAACTATCCTGTCCATTAAATAGCGAATGCCTTCATTAAAATGTTGAGCAATATTTTTTACCTCCCCCCCCCACACACACGCATGACCACACCACACATCTACATATACACGTACCTGGACTTAGCATCTGACATGCTCCTTGAATCAATGATCTCAAAGAGTCTCAGACATTCTGCAAGCGCTGCCTGGAAGTGCCTTTCTGGTTCTAGCCACACAGGCTAGAATTCTCGAATTCGCACCTGACCTCTTCCTCCCAACAATTCCGATCAAGCACATCCTTTTGAACCTGCAGAAAAGTGAGCCATGTCCCCAGAAAGCTGCCTCTACTGCTTTCCCTCAGATCCTGGGTGTGTCTGATCCTGAGCTGCGGCTGGAGCAGGGAGGGGCCTCAGGTGTATGAGCAAGAGCAGGAAGTCAGGACTAATGATACCTTGTCGTATTTGGCAATCTGAGTAACTAATAAAATGGCACGTCTCATTTCAGTTGGTTTTCCAGAGCAAAGTACCTCAGGCTCATATTTCATTCCAAGGGACTAGATTATTGCTTAAGTGTTAAAATTAGTGTTATGATTAGATAGAGACATAAATCTTTTTCTTTGAGAACTATGTTTTTCTTCATGATGAAAAAGCTCTCCTTATTCATTATGAAAACCCATGTTTTCCAAAAGAAAAAAATATCCATATTTTCCAAAGGTAAAGAGCACCCTCCACCTGGCTACATTCCATCATTCCATATATCTTGCATGTATCTAAGATCACACAAGGCACAAGCTTTAAAAACTAGCTTCAGAGGCACATAAAAACTCCGCAAAAGACAACATGAAAAAAACAAACAAAAACCAACACACCTAAAACTATTATGTGGGTGCAGATCCTACGGGCAAAGGCTCTATCGTATGCAGTTGACTAGGTACAGGAAGTAATAATAGTTTCTTTGCTTACATAAAAATATGTTTTGTTTTTGTATTTAAAAATGTCACTGAAGATAATGGCTACATATGTTTGCTGTGCAGGTAAAGGACGGCAAAACTTTCAAAATCTGTCTTGTGGAGAGGGATTCTACTTCTGAGCCCAATGGGTGCTGTCAGGACATCTGGAGCCATGGCCTCTGCCTCAGCCACACCTCTCTTTGGCGTTCGTTCCTAAGACTTGCTTGCGACAAGGAAGAGTGCCAACAGCTCCCTTTATCCTTTCAAGCCTGTGTACACGGTGAGAAAGCCTTTCATCGCTACCTTCTCCTTCTGGCAATTCATGGGCGTAAGAGAAATAAATCACACAGTGATTGAAAAAGGGGGAGAAATCCGTGCTGTCAAAGGCTATCTCACACTCATCAAACTCTCAATTTGGGGAGGGGGGGTAAGAATGATTATACTCTCCCCCTCCAAATTTAATGTTCCATTGGTCTACAGTTTGTCCAGGTGATAGCCTGGGCTTAAAATATAGGTTGTCCCACCCTAACTGGTTTGGTTCAGTGGACAGAGAACCAGCCTGTGGACTGAAGGGTCCTGGGTTCGATTTTGGTCAAGGGCATACGCCCAGGTTTCGGGCTCAATCTCTAGCAGGGAGCATGCAGGAGGCAACCACTCAATGATTCTCTGTCATTATTGATCTTTCTATCTCTCCCTCTCACTTGCTCTCTGAAATCTATCTATCTATCTATCTATCTATCTATCTATCTATCTATCTATCTATATCTATATATATAGGGTGTCCCAAAAAGGTATATACACTTTGAATAATTATAAAGGTAGTGTTTATTAAAATACATCTCATTTTCAAAATGTAATGGCCAGGCTGTCCAGGGCAGCAGGGCAGGGGCCGGGCAACACAATAGCGTGTAACATTTTGGGGGGGGATACCCTGTATTTGTCTGAGTACTATGTTAGGTCAATTTTGGAGGATCTTCTTATGGCTAAAATTATTCCATATGCCAAAGACGGAACCGATTGGAATGAAGTAGTGAGTTCCTTGTCACTACATATATTGAAGATGTAGGATCAGTGGCAGAGATCTTGTAAAGAGAATTCAAGAACTCGATGGTTGAGAGACTATGATAATTGGTGCTATAATCTTTTTTTTCTTAGCAAATAATGACAGCTGATGTATGAAAGTGGGACAACATACCTAAACGCCTGGTGTGCTGAATACTAAAGAATGTCATAATCCTCTTAAGTTTGACCCATTCACTAGAGCAGCCCAATTCAATCAAATAACTTGAGATTTCCAGTGACTTTTAAATTAGGATAGTTTATTGGGGATGCGTTAAGTGTTAAATGAAGCTCATATTCAGCACACAAAAGGGCTGCGATGTTTGCATGTGTGCAGTTTGCATTATACTTTGTGGGGCGCGGCCAGAGTGTTTTGGACAAGTTCAAGCCTTGGACTACTGAGAGGGCACAGTCCTCTCATTGCCACGATCCCTCCCAGCACAATTACAGCCAACAGCTATAGCTGTGAGCTTGAACCTATGGTCCGAACAAGTGGCCCCACATGCCTGCGTGATAGAGTTCAGGTACATGTAGTGGAGTGGGGCTGAAACCCACGAGAGTGATGTAAACAACCTGATCACACCCTTACGTTGCCTCACGGCATCTGCTATAAAATAAAGACACGGCTTGTGGGTGTGGTTGTTGTCTCCCTCCATCAGAGAGGGCAGCGTCCCACCGAGGCCCAGCTTTCATTCTCTGTCTGTCTTTTTTTAATCCTTTCATCACCCCCACTCGGGTTCACCCCTGGCTGTGTCGGCGTGACACAATACTTTAAAAAATACTTCCCATTTTATACAAAAACTTGGGTCAATATGTGACAGAGTATTTCCTCTAGAAGCTGAAGAGAGGGGTGTTAGGGGGGAAGGGATTGAGCAAAAACAAAACAAAAACAAAACAGAGAGAACTCATAGGATATGGACAACAGGGCAGTGATTGCAAGGGGAAGGGGAGGTGGTAGAGGTGGACGAGGACATAGAGGGAATAAAGGGTAATGGATAAATAAACAGAAAAAACAAAAACTCTCTTCAATTTATTATTTACTAGAGTCCCAGTGCACGAAATTCATGTATGGGCAGGGCCTCTAGTGGCTTAGCGGCTGGTGGCTGCTGGCCGGGGCCTCCCTTCCCATGGTTGGCCGGCCGGCCCCGCCCCCTGGTTGAACTCCCAGTTGAATTCCTGGTCAAGCTTCTGGTGGAGGGAATAATTTTCATATTAGCCTTTTATTATTTAGGATTATTTACTTGCTTTGTACTGAAGCTTTCAATTTTTTTTTGCTGAGTTTCATGTTTTGGTCTTATTTCATTAATGTAGGACCTCTCTAACTTTGAAAACGCTTGAGTTAGCAAACCCCATGCTACAACTCAAATCCAATGAAGTGTAATTTGATTATTCAAAAGCACATTTGAGACCTTTAAAAAGATTGAAAAGTTTTTCTATCATTTAACTAAAGAGTAATCTTTATGAAAATTATTTTATACATGTATTTTGATAGTTTGCTGAATTTCCCACTCTTTCCACAATTTTTTTTTTTACATCACTTCTTATTTTTCAATATTTTTTCTTGGAGAAGGATCACATACCACCTAAGGAGTAAAGGAAAATCATGAATCCTGCTGGGGGTTGGCTCACCCATAAAACTATCTGTTGGGACAAAGCAGCTCTTTTCTGTACAGAGGGAGCTCCCTGCCACCGTCATGCTGTGTATGTGAGTCTACACAAGCTCCTGCTGCTCCCTCAGCATTTCAACCTTCAGAGCCAAGCCTCTGGAGAAGGTTCTAGCCCTCCGGGCTGTGCAGCATGTCATCTGCTTCTGCCCTATCAGGTATTGTCCAATCCTAGCATGGAGGGGGAAACTAAAAAATAAATGCCCCGGCCAGGTGGTCCAGTTGGAGCATCACCATGGGCACCGAAAGGTTGTGGATTCAATCCCTAGTCATGGTACAACCAATCGATGTTTATCTCTCTCTCCTTTCCCCTCTAAAATAAATCAACAAGGAGATCATTGGGTAAAGATAAAGAAAATAATAATGAAAAACAAGCATTTTAGCTAGCTGTACAGAATCACTATTTTTAGCTATTCACATTTGTTCAAAAGTAACTCTCCTGAATAAGATGAAAAATAGGTATTTCTGATCAATATAGATAAAGTTAGATAAAGTTAATCTTGACCTCACACATTTTTGTGTGTGTGTCCTTATGTCACTGGAAGAGTACAAATCTCTCCTTCTTCCCCTACTTCTTCTTCCTGTGAAGTATCCTTATGATTTCTAAAGTGACTAAAAATTAAAGCACTCAATAGCTCTAAAAGGCTGGTAAGTTTAGAAAGAGATTTTCTGAGCCAGTGGCTAAAGAGTTAACCTTAGACATTACATAGAAAATGTTCAATCTCTTGCCAGGCCATTTACTGCAGTGTTTAAGAGATGAAAGAGTGAGTTTGCCCAACACTCTGGAGCCCAATAATGCAATTGTAACCAGTACACTGACGAGACAGAACAGACTTCTAACACTATTTTAGACGTGATTTATTGATCCCCGCACAATAATTTTTCAGCGATTCACACAATCAGAATTTATAGATTTATTCCTAACTTCAGGAAAAATTGACTTCACTCTGGTTCCCTTTGCCTTCTCACATTAATCTTTAAAGTGCAATTAGCTAACTTAAATCATGATCTTGACAAGGCATCCCCTCCACACCCTTGGGGGACAGGATCTGGTTGTGCAAAGTTTGGATTGTATTACTTCATCTTTAAAAGACCATTTGTGTAAGCACATTTTTATTATTAGCAAATAGTATCATTAGAATGTACGTATTTTCCATGAAGGAGAAAGAGAGAAATATGCAGGAAGCATAGTTGTACTTTGCAATGTTATCCCACACATATGACATGTGTAAGGTATGTAGGCTTCTTAGCTGAGGCTGTGGGGGATGATGAGTGCAGGACTTTTCCAATTGGGAGCTATAGAAACATCTAAAAGGAAAATGAAAACATGTAAAATATAAGCCAACACTCTCACATACTAAAATTTGTTGCAACTAAGATGGGAACACGAATTGGTGTAACCTCTCAAGAAGAGGATTTGGCAACACTTACATGTACATGCCTTTGACCCAGCAGTTTCACTTCTAGGAAGATGCACCTCAATATGCTCGCACAAGGGCACAAAGACATGTGACACATATGTAGAAGGATGTTCATGCTAATGCTTTTTTTTTAAATAATAGGAAAACACTCATCTTTCCCTAAAGGTCCATCAAAGAGGAAATGGCAAATTAATTACGGTATCCAACCATTATGGAAATGCTATGCTTGCAGCTTTTAAAAATAGTGTTATGTAAGGCTGTCAAAAATATATAATCCAGTAAAACCACAACAGTATAGAATGGAGCAGCAGACTTCTGGAAGGACATACGAGGGCTTGACGCTGAGGGAAGAGAGAGAACTTTTCCCTTTTCAGTGTGGAGCTCTCTGTATATACATTTACCACAAGCGTTACTTCTTACATGTCAAATTTATTAAAATGTACAAAGAGGAAGCCTAGAGGAAAACATGACAATATTAGCACACCCATTCTATTGCAGCATTTTAAAAGTGAAAAGAAACATATCGTTTTTGGAGCAATTATGTCCTATTAAAAGAGACTTGCATTATTATTTCATTATTATTAACTACTGGGTTCTTTCAACCCATATTTTATTTGTACTTTCCTCATGAGGTTACTAGGGGGATTAAACAAGGTGATCTATGTCCAACCTTTGGTTTGGGGCTTGATGTATTTTACTCAAAAAAGGTTAGCCGGTTGATGCAGTTTCTTAGAAAAGCCAAGGGAAGAGTCCACTGTGGGGGCACACAAAGCAACTCAGAAAAGTCTCTGACTTAAGGTGTAGGTTACTAAACATCCATCTTCTACTTTGTCTCCTCTTTGAGAGCCAACCCACTAGACCCGGTTATAAGTGAATGGATTTGTAATCTTTGCCTTTATTTTATGTATCTATGAAGCTTCCCACTGCTAGTAAGGAGGACCACTGCATACTTTCCCAAATCATGGTTACAATGAGAACGAAGTGGACTCACTCAAATAAAACAAATGTTAGCGTGTTGTCTTATACACTGAGGTATTTAGTCCTAAAACTAGATGTGTTGATGCAAATATGCTTTAAAAAAATTCACACCAGCCACGGATTATCTCATCTTGCTTCAGGTAATGGGTGGAAAATACCACAGTGTATCATCGATGAGGATCTGCAGAACGTGACACGCTAGGGTTTTATTCTGTTGTGTTTCCTTAGCGACCGATCAACAGCTTGTAGGACAGTTCCTGGCTCTGTGGAGTCCATGCCCCAAGAACAGAATGGCTTCTAACCATGGGAGTGATTCTTGCCGAGTACAAAGGACTCTGAGCACTAGCCTACAAGCGCTCTTTGGGTTGGATCTTGAAACTCTTGCTGGGGGAAGAGAGAAGCTAATTAAGAAGCCAAATGAAGACCTAGCCATGTACTAGAAGACGACTCACATGTGGCTTTCACTCCAGTGGGGGTGAGCGTGGGGAGAGAGACAATAAGTACGCAACCTACCACATAAAAGAAATCATTTCAGATAGGGCAATGCCATAAAGAAAACAAAAGACAATATGAGTGATCAGCACTCTCCATTAGATACAATGGTTGTGGAAGAGTGAGGTCATTTCATGCTATGAGAGTACAGAGTGTGTGTGTGTGTGTGTGTGCGCGCGCGCGCGCGCCAAGGTCATGTAAGAATAAAGATATCAGACAATAAAAAGCCTGAAAGCAGATGCTTGATGCAGACATATTCATGCCTAGAGACACTCTAATAATGAGCTTCTTATCATGCATCTCCAAAGAGACTCCTCTCCCTCGAGTGACTAGGACTAACTAGAAAATGTGTCAACCTATAGGCAAATAGGATTCCCACCTTCTCTCCTGAGCGCATTCTCTCATGTTAATTGATACCCATAAGGACCAAAAACATGTTCACTTATGACTTACTACAGAATTCAGGTCTATCTCTACAGCGAAATGGCCCATATTCTCCCATCCATGATGTCATAGATGTCTGATTCTTCTCTCTCAAGCTATAAAACAGCTGTTGCTAATGCATATGGACAGATTTCAAAAGTGGGGCTACTATCTAATCTAATAAAAGAGTAATATGCAAATTAACCTTCACTCCATTACACCTAAACCACCAGCCAAGCCACACCCACCAGCAAATCAGGGCAACTATATGCAAATTAACCCAACCATGATGGCAGCTGGCAGCCACAGAGCTAGAGCAACAAGTAGCTTCATTGCCCTGGCGATGGAGGAAGCTGCCTGCCTAGGCAGCTGTGGCCTTTGCTCAAAGCAACAAAGTTTTAATTATAGAAGATAAATAAACCTCAGAAACCTGCTTCCAGCCAGCCTTGCTGGGACATTGGGTCAATGGGAGCTGTGGCCAGCCTGCAAACAGCCATCAGCCCCTCACCCAGGCTGGCCAGATACCCCAGCAGTGAACCCCCCTCCCTGAAGGGTATGTGGCTAGACTGCAAACAGACCCTCAGACCCTCACCCAGGCTGGTCAGGCACCCCAGTGGGAACCCCACCCTGATCCAGGACACCCTTCAGGGCAAACCAGCTGCCCCCACCCATGCCTCTATTCTATATAATCCTATCTAATACAAGAATAATATGCAAATTAGTCACCACTCCATCACAAAGATGGCTTCCCCCATGGCCACAAGATGGTGGCACCCATAGCTACATCCTATCTAATAAAAGAATAATATGCAAATTAGGCATCACTCTGTCACAAAGATGGTTGCCTCCATGGCGACAAGATGGTGGCGCTCTCCTATCTAATATACTATCTAATAAAAGGGTAATATGCAAATTAGGCATTACTCTATCACAAAGATGGCCAACCCCATGGCCACAAGATGGAAGCACCCAATGGGCAGAGGCTTCCAGTGGGGCAGGGGTGGAGCCATTGATGGCAGGCGACAGGATCAGAGCTAGTGATCGCAGAGGTCTGGGCTCTGTGAAGCTGGCGATTGGCGATTGGTGGGGCTTGGAGTTCTTCTGCCTAGGTCTGCAGCCTCAGGCAGAGACTGCAGGCCTGGGAAGGGTCAGAACTGGTGATTTTAGGGGTCTAGGGACCGCCTGCCCAGGCCTGCATCCTCAGCCAGAAGTTATAGGCCTGGGCAGGGGTGGAGCTGGTGACTAGAGTGAACTACAGAGGAAACACCTTTTCTTACCGCTCCTTGGCTAAGTTCCCTGTATGCCACTGGTAATATTCTTAGTAACTTGGGTTATAAGAATCCCTAAAGGCAATCTAGGGTTTTTCATCACACTCCTGGAGAATAAAAATGAAGGTCCACTGCTGGAGGGCTAAGAAATGTCATATCCTGCCCTAGCTGGTTTGGCTCAATACATAATGCCTCAGCCTACTGACTGCAGGGTCTGGGTTCAATTCTGACCAAGGGCATGTACCTAGATTGCAGCCTCCTCTCTGGCTGAGGCCCAGTTCAGGGCATATGCAGGAGGCAAGTAATCAGTGTTCCTCTCACTTTGATGTTTCTCTCTGTTTTTCCCTTCTCTTCCAGATTCTCTAAAAATCAATAGAAACATATCCTCAGGTGAGGATAAAAAAAAAAAAAAAAAAAAGGAAAGAAATGTTATATTCTATGAAAGACACATCTTGAAAATACCTAAAGAAAGTTGTCATTTCTTCATGGTGAAGGGACTGGAGTCAGTGTTGATAAAAACACCTTGGTGGCTTCGGTGACTGGCAGTGGCTGCAGCAGCAGGGTGATGGAATTGGTGGCTTCCCCTGATTAGCCTGGTTGCCTCCCACAAAGGGAGGCCAGACTGTGGCTTAGGCCTGCTCCCCAAGGGGAACAGGGAGTGGGCCTAAGCTGTCAGTAGGACACCCCTGAGGACTCCCAATATGTGAGAAGGGACAGGCTGGGCTGAGGAAACCCCTCCCCCTCCAGTGCACGGATTTCATGCACTGGGCCCCTAGTCCTATATAATAAAAGGGTAATATGCAAATTGACCCTAACAGCAGAACCACTGGAAATGACTGGTCACTATGACACACACTGACCACCAGGGGGCAGACGCTCAATGTAGGAACTGCCCCTGGTGGTCAGTGCACTCCCACAGGGGGAGCTCTGCTCAGCCACAAGCCAGGCTGATGGCTGCCAGTACAGCGGTGGATGTGGGAGCTCTCCTGCCTCCTCAGCATTGCTAAGGATGTTCGATTGTAGCTTAGGCCTGGCAAGTGGACATCTCCCGAGGGCTCCTGAGCAGCCAGAGGGATGTCTGACTGCCATCTTAGGCCCGATCTCCTGGGGAGCAGGCCTAAGCCAGCAGGTGGACATCCCTCAAGGGGTCCCAGACTGTGAGAGGGCACAGGCTGGGTAGAGGGATTCCCGCACCCTCCCTCCCTCCCTCCGCTGCAAGTGCACAAATTTTTGTGCACCGGGCCCCTAGAGTATAATAATAAAAGCTTAATATGCTAATTAGACTGGACATCCTTCCAGATGACCTTCTGGATGAAGCTGGGGCTATGAGGGAAGCCAGTGCTGGCAGCTGGGGGAAGGAAGGCCTCTAGTAACATATAAGCATTTCTCTAGTACCCACTGCAAACTGTCCTACATTCTCTTTGTCTGAAAAGCCAGTGAATAGGGAAAGCAGGAGAAAAAATAGCTTCTGGGGTTGTTGGGTAAGATCTGCTTGTGCTGCTCCCTGGAGCACTTTTGTTCCTTATAAGCAGCAGGAAAACCAACAACCAGGAGAGAGTTTATGTCACCTTCAGAAGCTGTCAACAACCACAAGGGAATGAATGACCTGGGTGCACTGAAGGGGGTGGGGGAAAGTGTGCAATTTGGATAAATAAGGAAAGTAAGAAATTCCTTCCTTAAAAATAAGTGTGAAGTACATGGCAGTGCTCCCACTTGAGGGGTGCCCTGGAATGCAGTGATTACATGGAGAGATGCTGAAAACCTGCCTAGCTTTTTTCCCAACTACTTTTGCAGGCACACGCCACCATCCCTGATCAAGAGGTTGTCTCACACACAGACTTATTCTACTGGGATCTACTATTATGATCTGTCTTCCTAGCAGCCTGAGGAGCACATGTTTTTTTTGTGTGTGTGTTTTTTCTGCAAATATTTTAATAAATAATCCTGAACCCTGGAGGGGAAAAATGCATGAATAAGAAAACTGTATTCCATTATAAGAAATCGTCCAGAGAATCTATTTTGCATGGCAGTCAACAGTCAGCCAAACCCTCCTGAAGGATTTAGCTAAGCTCACCGGACCCCTCCAAAATGTTAAGTGTCAGGGAAAATAGTTTAATTCTAATTCTCTACCTTTTGTAGGACTTCTGGTTTAAAGGGCTACTGAAATGTTTAATTTTTTTCATCTATGATGATTAGGGCAGCACTTTTGAAGCTGGTTGAAGGAAGGAAGGTAAGCAAGAGAGAGGTAATACTGTGTTGTTTTATTTTTTCTTTTGAGTGGTGGACTTTTTAATTTTGTTCATTTCTTTCCCAAACTATTTTTTGCTATGCAAACTGAGAGGGCAGACTCTGTGTTCATAATAGTCTATGCATAAGTATTGTCTTAGGTGCTATTAGCATAAATGCCTTAAATTTTTTAGTAGTTTTGAGGCCTGAGATCCTCTCATTTATATGTGAAAAAATGATCTGTATTTTTTACTTGTACCGTTACCAGAAAAATATACACAAAGGTTCCAGGCCATAAAGTGCTATGTTCTCAAATGATGAGACTTACACAGCTATCATCTTTGCCTTCGGAGACTTTCTAACATAAGACATCACAGTTAACATACTATTTATTTTGTGGCAAAGCGCAATAGACTGTTTCTATACTCATTACTCAGAGCCATGGAAATTCATCTTATGCCACTGGTATCCAGGGGAAACCAAAGGCCTGAAGCTCTGTGGTGGCCAAGGGCCAGACCTTGATTCATTCTTGGAAGCCTCATCTCCACCCTTTCACAAGGGATACCTGGAGACCACTTTCAGTATATTTCATTTTGGTGTTGGGATTGTTCTGGAGAGAAGAATGTTTCGGGGGTGGGTGGTAAAATTGTAAAGAGGGACTGATGGACTGCTATCTCCAAAACTGCACAGCCGTGTGCTCTCCACACACTGTCAAAGCTTGGCAGCCAAGCCCTGGGCTGGGCCCGAGCAGGACTGGAGTCCCGCTGTGGAAGCAGATGGCCGGCGGGCCTGGAGCCTGGTGTCAGAGAGACTTCAGCATCAGCATTCCGCTGGGTGGGTTCTAACTTCCAGGACCACCTCCCAGCTCTCCTGAAGGGAGCCCCTGGGCAACGGGATGGGGAGAAGGAGGGGCAGGCGCAGCGTCTGGCACGGGGCCCTGGTCCTTCTCCTCCTTCGGAAGTCTGTGTGGGAAAGGGGAGCTGCCTGCAGCCAGGAAGAGGTGGCGGATGGCCTGGGACCTGCGGAGGTGAGGCTGCACGCTGCCTGCCGGCCTTTGAACGGCAGCCAGGAGACCACTTTGCCACCTGGTGATGGAATTGGCTTCCTGCCCCAGTTTCTTCTTAGAATAGCAAGCTGCATACAAGGCTCGGCATCCCTGTGAGGTCGTCTCCTAGTTTTTAATAATTCCTTGTATTTATTTAGTGCCTTTTTCCTCTCCCAAGAGCTAAGTAGAAGGGTTTCCATATGTGACTTCAATAATCCTCATTACGTCCCCATGCCTGGGCCGGTTAGAGAACGGCGCTAATGGGGCCAAGGTCAGCACTCAGCCCCTCACGAGCCCCCTGTGAACAGCCCCATTTGCACTGAGAAAATCTGTTTCATGGTCTCACTCTGCACAGCTGACCATGCCAATTATTTCAAAACAGCTTACAAGAGGCCGCAGCGATAACAGGTGGTAATAATAATAATAATAATAATAATAATGGCAGCTTACATTTAATGAGGGTTCACTCTGTTCCAGGTATTTTCTCAGGGCTTTTCATATATTAACTAATTCATCTCCCCCCAAAACTCCATGAGAGAAGTACTATTGTTGGACCCATTTTAAGGAAGAGGAAACTGAAGCCCGGGGGGTTAAGGTCACACAGGAAATGGCAGAGCAGGGATTTCAGTTCCATCCGTCAGCTTCAAGGGATCCAACTCTTTTTTTTTATTATTATTTTTTAAATTGATTTCAGAGAGGAAGGAAGAGGGAGTGAGAGACAGAACATCAATAATGAGAGAGAATCATAGATTGGCTACCTCCTGCACACCCACACTGTGGATCAAGCCCTCAATGCAGGCACGTGCCCTTTACCAGAATTGAACCTGGGACCCCTCCATCCACAGGCTGATGCTCTATCCACCGAACCAAACTGGCCAGGGAGGCTCCAACTCTTAATACCGCCCCCCACCAATAAGCAATGTTGAGAATGGAATCAGTACACACATTCCTTATCATGCCTAGATATTAAAGCAAAACTTATGAGTCCAGAGTAAGATGTGGAGAGCAGACAGGAGAGACTCAGTTGACATTTAAAGGCACTACTAACAATACACACCAGGGGTTACGCTACACACACCACAGGCTCCGTCTCATTTAATCTTTACAGCAGCTTTTTGATGTCCGCACTACTGCCTCCATGTGATAGCTCAGGTTATTGAGGGTCAGAGAGGCCAAGTAATTTGAATTCTGGCACTTAGCAGTAGAGTCAGAATTAGGAAAGAAGTCTGTTTTTAGTTAAGGTGACCAGACGTCCCGCTTTTGGCGGAACAGTCCTGATTTTTAACAATTTGTCCCGCGGCATTTTAAAAAAAGTCCCGATTACTCTTTGTAATATTTTAAGTAATAATTAAAAAAAAAGAAAAAGAAAAAAAAAGAAGCCCCCTGGTCAATGGTGTACCGCTTTAATTCTGGTCACCTTATTTTTAGTGCATATGCTATTTCATGAAATTTCAGAGACATACTCAAATCAGTTAAAGAAAATATGCAAAAAAACAAATAGAGGTTTTGAGGAGATGAAGAGACGTACCATGAGCGATGGTGTCCAGGATTAGAAGCAAACTTTTGGACTTCCATTGCCGTGTCCTCTTTCCTACAACTACCAAATGGCTGTTTCTTTTTGCCCTCTTCCTATATCATCATCAAAGAGAAAATAAACATCTTTAACCCCAGGGACGGTGCTGGGTGATGGGAGAGAGCAGGAGGTTGCTCGCTATGAAAATAGGGGTATTCGAATCTTTATTATTTGTTTATTGGGAGAATTCAGTGATAGAGCCATTTAAACTGTTTGGACAAAGTCAATGCTCAATGTTTAAAACACATTCACATCCAACGAGCTCCTGTCTGTCATTTGAAGCAAATGGGAGTAATTACTTAACCATTTCCCTCTCTGGATGCACCAAATGGTTTTGAAAGAAGAATGGCCTCCAGAACATATGGCCTTTTGCATAAGACACATTTAGGTTAGAGCCCTGGCTCCCTCATTCCCTCCTGGAACTCAGGCGAGTTACTTAGCCTCTCTGAGCTTCAGTTTCCTCATCTATAAAATGTAATAACGCTTCCTCTGTCATGGCCTAATTACATTAAAGGGGAAAATGAATATGAAGTGGCTCCCAGTCAGAGCTAATTATTATTATTAAAGTGAACATCTTCATGGGAAATTAAAACACAGAACTCTGCTTATATCTCCCGGTTTTTGTGGGAACTCCACAATCTATAAGTTCACTTGTATGACACTCCGTGGCTTCAGACGCTCTCAACCAGTCTGCTTTCCTCAAAGTGTTCACTTGCGGAGGGGAATTCTGCTTTTTCAGCAGATAGAGTTTCAGTGCACTGGCAGGGTGTGCTGGGTGCCTTGATTAATGGCTCAGCAGATATTCATATTGGTAGTAATAACTAGCACATGTGTATTGGAAATCATACGCAGCATATTGTGCACTCTTATTTGATAAACAGCAGCAAGATGTTAAACAGGGATGATTTGGCTAGTGAGCTGTGATAACTGTTAACGCTACAAATGCCAGCTTCTGGGTTGCAAGTTCCTCGCAGCTTAAATATCAGAACCCAAAGAAAGGAAAGCCCCAAATTGTTTCCTGTGTATTATCCTTGAGTCAGACAACGCAATCTGGATAGGAATTCCACCCGAAAGCAATACTTCCACTGTGGTTAGCAAACCAGACTGCATTTCCTTTTTAGCTTAACTTGACCTAATTAAGGCTAGGGCGTAGAATCCTGACATAATGCTTTGAGAGCCTTTGACAAGTCATTTAACTTGAGTATTATTCCATAACTTGCCAAGTTACAACATAAAAGGTAAGTGCTTATTTCAGAAAAACCTAAGCTTTCTTGTACGGACGATATTTAAAGGCTCATACCAATGGGGCTCCAAACTTCCCTTTCCCCCAGGACCCAAATACACTGCTGTCTTCTCAAAGAGCTCTCACATCTGCTGAAGATAAGGCAAGGTCTACATCTGACAATCACCCAGGGAGTTTATGCCGGGAAATTTCTCTTCAGAGTGGCACAAGATAGCAGAGGCCAAGGTGAGGGGTGTGTGTGTGTGTGTGTGTGTGTGTGTGTGTGTGTGTTGGGGGGGGGGAAGGCATGGTTCCTTCACACTGTATTATTTGCTATCAAAGTATGCTATCACAATCTGATTATGTTTCTTTTAAAAAATTTTTTAATCCTTATCTGAGGATATTTTTTTCCCCAGTGGTTTTTAGAGAGAGTGGAAGGAGGGGGGAGAGAAACATGGATGAGAGAGATACATCAATTGGTTGCCTACCACATGTGCCCCAACCAAGGCTGGGGATCAAACTTGCAACTGGGATATATGCCCTTGACAGGAAACTGAACCTGTGACCCTTTGGTCCGTTGGCTAGTGCTCTAACCACTGAGAAACTGACCAAGGCTGGATATGTTTAGGAAGTGCAGAAGCATCAAGCCTATTGCATAGAAGATGCCTGCACTTGGAAAAAGAATAGAAAAGAGGCAGCGAGTGAAACAGGTCTACCAAGACTGGGGTCCAATTGGGATCCACGTAAACTTTTCAACCACTCAATTAATTTGCACCGAGCCCAGAAACTATTTTCTTCAAGACTGTACTTCCCCCTTGATAAAATATGCATAAGGAAACCAGCCAGAGACCTTTTGGGTATTTGATGAGCCTGGGAAGACTTAAGTGACTCTGCAGAAGGACTCAGTATTCTTCGTTCAGTGAACATGTAATCTCCAAGTGCCCTGAGTCTGGGGGATGGGTACCACATGTAACCCTCCTGGGGGAGCTTCTTATCAATGAAAGGGTAACTTCACACAAGTCATAGGAAGAAGCCAGAACGGTGCCTGTGCATTGGGGATGCCCAATTAATGCTGACTGCACTGTGCATTCTCCAAGTCATCTTCTGGTCTAGTGGAGAAAATAGGTTTTCAAATTTCACTTGTGAGCTTTGTTGAGAGGTTGACACTATGGTTCACATCTCTCTTTGAGGGGGCGGGCTGTGAACCTTTCTCTTGGAGAAGTTTATAAGCAGTACCCAGCTGGAGTGCATATGGTTCCAAGGCTTCCCAGATAAAGACCTCCTGGGGAGTCACCAGATTCCCTCTGGATTCATGGTTTACCAATCACATCTGGGAAGGCCTAGGGGAGATAGGCTTTTGATCCAGAGCTAGAGAGACAAAAATCAGGGGCCAGAGCTTATCCAAGAGGTGAGGGGAAGCCGAGACAGAATACTCAAAAGAAGGCAGTTGAACGGGTTGGCAAAATGAAGGGGACCGCAGGAGTGGACCAGAGCTGGGTGGTGAGTTCTGAGAGTCACAGTCATGGGCCCAGGGTAAACAAGGAAACTTCAAACAGCTGGCTTAGGTGTGTGTGGCTGGTGTTCATGGGCCGGCTTTGGCATGGGGCAAAAGGCAGATCTGCTGCCTTTAAAGAGTCTGTACTAGAATGGATAGTGTAAAAGAGGGTTTCTTCGGGTATGATCTGCTGACACCTCAGAACCCTCTGAGGTTCTTACTAAATGCCAGTTCCAAGGTTCCACTCAGGCTTCACGAATCAGTAGTATTTGGAGACAGGGCCTCAGAATCTGTATTTCTGTCTAGCACCCCGCCCCTCCCCCCACGGGATTTTTCGAAAACGTGAAGTTTTAAAACCACTGAAATATGGTAAAGTGCAAGGAATTAAAAGAAAACTTGAGTACTCTTCTTGGTCATGGGATCTTGGCAGTTGCTTGATCTCATTGAATCTTAGTTTCTTCATCTGTAAAATGGGGATAATGTACTTGTTCATAAGAGCTGGTTAAAGAAGATCAAAGTGGTGAGCAAATGCACATGTTTGCAATTATCATGTTTTTGAGCCAGAGTGAAATCTTGGAGACTGCCACCATTGAACCTCCAACAGATCTGGGCTTGGTTAGTTGTTTCAGAATGGCCCGGTGTTATAGTCCTTAGCTATGTGTCTTGTGGAAGGTCCTCCAATGGTCTCCTACTTTATCCAACACTTGTAAATCTGATGGTCAGTTTGAGTGCCAGCACTGGGAGTTGGACTGCTTGCTTTTCAAATCCTGGAGTCATGAGGCAGAAGAGCTTTGAGGGGCCAGAAGTCTTAGGGATCTGCTCCTCTAAGGGTGAATTCCAGGGACTTTTAATGTGCTAAGCTACTTGGGACAGTAGCTTGGGTTAAGAATTAAGAAGAGGAAGAATAGGATTAGAGTCCCAAGTGAGTGGATGAATTAGAGAAGTAGTCAGGAACAAAAAAACTCCAGCTCAATAGGAAACGTTCTGGATGATACATGGAGGAAATGATTGTTATCACAAACTCGGGCTAAGCAAGGTCCAGCCAAATGAGGATAATAAGCTGAAAACAATCCAATGAGGTCCAGAGGTCACTTAAAACACGAGCGTGAAAGTTGGCTGCGCTGACTGAATGAAGCCCAGCGTGAGGAACTGTGAGGTAATCACCACTTTATCATACCTTTATGAGACTTCTTTGTCCAGCTCTGGATTTCACCGTGTGAGAGGCATGGAGTACTTGGACATAGTTCAACGATAGAAATAAAGATGATGAAATTGTTGGAGAACATAAACTATGAGGAAAAGCAAAAAAAAAAAAAAAAAAAAATGTCTGGTATTATTTAACCTAGAGAGAAAGCAAGCTAAGGGGAGACTTAACTCTTCCAGTCCATAAATGAGGGCTGAGAGTGACCATTTTTGTTCGCATTATGTTGAGGGGTAAGTCGGCTGATGTTCAGTAAAAGGGATGCATGTTAAGGAAAGAAGAAAACTTTTGTGTGTGATGAATGTTAAGAGCTTAAACAGGCTCTGATGGCAAGAGAAAGACTCCTTTCCAAATCCTGACTCAGGGGCCACACCAGACTGAGGGATGTGACAAAGTGCTGCTTCACCCCATTTTGAAAGTTGGAAGGAAAAACAATACTGTCCGAATTTGGAATCAGCCCCATTTCTGGCCCAGAGCTGTGATTTGGGACAGGCAGTTAACTTCTCTGGTCCTTAGTTTCTGCATCTTAAAAATAAAGGTAATAGATCAGATGATCCCCGAGGTCTTTCTCAGCTCTAAAAAGTCACATTCTGTCATGTTCAAGAGTAATAAGGTGGCTGTATTTAACATGTGACAGTTCCCCATCCAATAAAGCAACATCAGTAAACATGCTGGGGCGGGGGTGGAGGGAAGTGGTATTTGATCTGGGCTTGATGGGCTGATGCCATGGGTTGGGGTGGAACGAACTCTGGAGAGCTATTCCCTGTGGGGAGTTATGTGGCTCTGAGAGACAGGTGAGGCAGAGAATGCAGGGCACTGCTAAGAAGGAGTATACCCGGAGTGGAAGGGGAGGATGAGCAGTGCCAATAGGCTACCTAGGAACGAGGACAGGGAAAGGAGAGAACACTGTGGGGTGTGAAGCAGGACAGGCTGATGAAGATGAAGCCTTAGCTAAGAACCCAGCCAACCCCTAGGACCTGATCTAGACTCAACAGCCAAGAAGGCCACTCAAGGGACTCCCGGAAGATGAACTGCAACCCCAAACCAAGAGCATGGGTCTGTATTCAGGCAGGAGGGGCCCCAACTCTTCAGAGGCCTAAAGATCTGAAAGCACATAGGCTTTGAAGTGAGGCAGACTTGGTTTCTGCCTCTGCTACTCATTACCCACGTGATCTTGGTCAAGATGCTTCTTCTTGGTAGAAGTAAGTTCCAGATAGTAACATGGCGAAATAGATCTACCTCATGATATTTTTATGAGGATTAAACATGATTATGTGCTTGACAATAGTGAGTAAAGATGGCTGTAATTCTGATTTGGGGCTGAAAATAGAATTAAGGCAGAAAACAAACAAACAAAAAACAAACAAACTTCCGTGACTCTATGGTTTCTAGAAAGGTCCTAAAACTGGATGACGACTACTACCTAATGTTCCAAACTACATTTTTTATAACATGTTCTCCTGTGTTCCTCCATCTAATCCTCCCAAATATTTAACTTTGAAGTAGGCATTGTTATTACTGCCCCATTTCAAACGATGAGACACTGAGGCTGAGAGGGGATAATGCCTTGTCCCGCCTCAGTGAGTAAGTTGCAGAGGTGTGGGAGTGACTTAAGTCTTCTGACTCCAGTCATCGCTTTTTCCTTAACATCTATTTCTTGGGAGAGAAACAGAAGAGCTTGGGAGAAGGATTGACATTTCAACATTATAACCAACTTATCTGAATAACATGAGACTGAACTTGTTCTCTGGTCTAACTGCTGGTAGTTATCCAGGAACAGTTCCTTGACCTTGAAAGGTTGCTAGACCCTAAGCCTCTCCTCCCAACCCCAGTGTGCCGCCAATCCTGCCAATACAAGCAGAGTCAGCACCAGATTAGCACAGCTTTCTGTCTGTCACACTTACTGAATGAAGAGGCTTCTTCTGTTTGTGTCTTTAAATAGAATCATTACCCGTCTCTGCAGTCATAACTCTCTCCAGGAGCCCTTAATAAACATTAAGACGGTGACTGAGTCACTTAGCTCTTTTTCCCCCTCACAGCCAAGTAACCATCTCTCTGATCTCCCCTCACAGAATTCCTTTCCAACCAGCAAAGCTTGCCTGTGATTCTTCTCTCCTTTGGATATTGATCCCAGGACCAGACACTCCTAATGAGGCAAGACTCACTGCTTCTGAGCCTAGAGAATGGGTCCTCCCTGCCAAGCACAAACACTGTAGCCCCTCTTTTCGTTCTCATGCCCTCAGACACTCTCTGGGACCCTTTCCTGCTCTGGGATTATGAAAAAAAATTTTAAGGGCTGACATTTTCTTTTCAAAATAGTTTGCATTGAGTCCTGCTAGAAGCAGGGAATATAACTAAGTAATTTCTTAAGGCCCCTTCCAGCCAGTGATTCATCACACATAGACTTTTAAACTGGAACGGATTGACCAATTCTAGGTCAAATGTCTCATTTTTTTTTGCAAATCAGGAGAGTTCAGTCCATAGTGGTGAAGAGTTGTGCAGGCTGACTGCTACAGAGGAAAGAACATAGGATTTGAAGTCTGAAGTTCTGGATCTGGGGCCAAACTCAACCAGCCACATGCTGAGTGACCTTGAGGAAGTCATTAACCTACAGAGCTTCAATTTGCATACTTGTGAAATGGAAATTACCCTACCTACTTCCTAGTGTAGTTCTGAGGATAATAGGGTATTATATTTCTGAAAGGCAAACACAATATAATCGTTTACCAACAATGTTGCACATTTAAGTAGCTTGTGCAGAGTCACCCTGTGGCAAAACCAGGATCCCCAATTCCAGTGTAATTCAATTTCCATCCTACAATGCTGCCTTCTTGACATTTTTCCAGTTCTATGGTTATAAGCTTTCCCATAAGGCACCACACTAATTTGATCTCCACATGCTTTCCTTTAAACCCCTGGATATACACAGACTCACACTGTGGGACTCCGGACTTGCTCAGATGGATTAGAGAACAGCATCTTTGAGGACTTGCTGGGGATCTCTCAAGCAGCCTTCCACTACGTCAGGGTTATGGCCCTCAGACCTTGGATTGATAGCTTCCGAGGGACTAGGTACATGTGTGAGTTAGCGTTCCCTGTAGCTTCTTTAACCAGATTCATAATACCAAACTGGGCACTGGAGACGGCTATTTGATAGCCTGTAACAAAATATTAGTCTACAGCATGTACACTGAAGACTGAAATAGGATGAGAGTGAACCACAAAGTAAAGTGATAATAGACAGTTGAAGTTCATGCTGGACAGAGATTTGGGAACAGGCTTAGTGGTAATAGGTGGTTTACTGTGCCAGTTTGTGGCAGTCCACACAGGAGAGACAGGATTTGGCAGCTGGGTCTCACAAATGAAGTGTGGGTCTAAGGGACCACTCACAGAAGGGGCCACTGGGCTCTGAGCCCCACCATCAGCATTAATGCATGGGGAAATATCAGCCATGTTTCATCTGGCCTCATTGTTAATCACGTATAATGGTCCTTGGCAGATGGACCAAAATCATGTCTCCATTCATCAAGAGACGCGCATATACTGCTGCACTCAAACTCTCTGACCCTCTGGCACAATGGGGTATCTCTTTGTAACTAATGCCTCCCAGAGTCTGGTGTGGGACAGCCTTCTCTCAGTCACGGGAGAGAGCTGAGACCATTCTCTGACAATGTTCTTTGGCCCTCGAAGAGAACAACAGAGAAATCCTACTTTTCTCTGTTTTCTTAAGCATAAAAAATGTTTCAAATTTCAAAAATAATGGTGAGGTCAAGCCTACCATAAATAGAGAATATAGCTGTTCTCTCTAAGCAATAAAAAAGAAGTAAAAGGATGGGGGTAGGGGGGACACTGTAAGCCCGTTCAGCCAACAATTTCCATGTTAAAAAAAAAAAAAGTTCAAGCTGGAGCCATGTGGTCTCAATAAAGTAGTAAAATATATTTTCTTTACCCTACACTTCATGTGCCCATAACCTTCCTTTTAAATCATCGCTAACCAGCCCCAAATCACTGACCGCAAATCATTTGGTGGCTTTGGTCTCCAGGCAATGGAATGTGCTGGAGCAGACGGGGAGTCGCTACCAAGAGTGCTAGAGGGCGCTTCCCTGCCTCCACACAGACCCCAGCAGAGCCCAGAAAGCGCTCCGCACAGAGATAGCACATGACATCATAGCTCAATCATTCCGGAAAAAACTGCAATGGCTGCAGAATAGCACCACATGCCACAAACCACAGTGGGCAGATAAAGCCGGAGAACAGCTTTTCTTACGAAAACATTCACGAATACCACAGGAAGCTGGCAGAGACACGTTTAATTACATTCACAGAAACCCATTGTATCCATCAGACCCACCATCTTTGGAGGTGACGAGCCAGTGGGAAGGCCAGTGAAGCCCATCTTAGAAATAGGAAAGCCAGAAGCGCTCGGAGCGCACGCGCCGTGTTTTATAAGGTGCGCTAGGATGAGATCTGACCCAGCGGTAAAATCGCTTGATAGGCTTTGTGGGGACTTTCAGGTGAACTAGACCTCAATAAGCAACCTGCCTTTAAATGTATAGCTGGAGATGAAGTGCGGCTGAAGGTGTGAGGGATCAATTATTCAATCCATGATTAATTGAAGAGACAACCAAGGTTGTCCCGGGCATACACAGGGCTCAGGCGACGCCATCTGCCATCGCATCAGAGGACCTAGTCTTGTGTTTTGCAAGTGCCTTTGGAACTTCTGCTTATTTTCTAAAAGAACTGTTCAAAGAGTTAAGTATACACACTTAGAAGGGATGGGCAATGTACTGGGAGTGTCTTTAGGCTCCTCAGAGAAATAAAGTTCAATGTAAAGTATGATTAAAGCTCACGGGGGGAAAAAACTGTCCAAAGAAAAATGCTATCTTAAAGGGTACTTAAGCACCAGCTTACAATCATGACTAAAGTGGCAGTTTGAAAGGAGTCTGCAGAATCTTCTTTGAGACAAGGATATGCCTAAAAAGGCCCTCGGACTCTTCTAATTTTAGCCCCAGCCAACGATCATTGCTGCTAATTCCAGTCTGTGATTTCACCTGAGTGAAGGGAGGATTTCCTAAAGAAAAAAACAACAAAATAACCAGCAAAACCACACAACGAACAAACAACAAATGAAAAACCTGTGGTGATCAAAGTAGGTCCCATCCCTATAGGAACAATGAAAAACTGCACAGTCTGCTAGAGACATTCAGGTCTAGTAGCTATAATCTTTTCAGAAACATGTTATTTTATAGCCTGGTAATGGATCTGGCAATAATCTTTTCCATCAGACACCCCAGGATAACTTTCCATTTCAGTCGGGGTGAGGGGAGAGCTCAGATGCATGCTCATAATATCTCCACGTAACCTCTAAGGCAATGGTCGGAGAAAAGGCAAGACTCTTGGGTTACTGGAAATAACCTGCTTGCCATTATGCGGGCAATTGTAAGCTAGGACTTGCTTTTTTAAATTGCTGGGTTCAGCCGAGATTTCCCATGGATTTATCAGCAACAGAAATGAACAAGCATCCCACCGGACCCACTTGGAAGTGTGAGAAGGGCTCCTGAAAGTCGTTTTCATCATGTGGCATCCAACTGAACCTGCTGGGGTGTTCAGGTACATCCCAGTATCCTGATGGTTTTCTTCATCATCAGAAAGTTTGAAAACAAACTTCAGCCCCCTTCTCAGGTGGTCCGCCCCCTTGGCCCTTGCCACACACCACATAACCCTACTCCCTTCATCAACAGATCATCTGCTGTCAGGTGAGAGGTGACAAGCATCCTTGGGGAGCTCAGGTGGCAGGGTCTTTATGCTTGTTGTGCAGGTAAATTAGGGGGGAAAAATCTCTCTTTAAAACTCCTGCCCGTTACTTCCAGATTAGCTCATTTCAAGAACTGACTCTTTATGAAACAGTGACGGCATGCCTTCCATAAAAACGAATGGACAGTGTCAGTTTTTCAGTTTCGTCTTCCCGTGGTAGGCAAGCCATCAAGAATGCACTCTTCCCTGTTGTACTCTTCCTGCCACTTGTCCCCTGAGAACCGTAGCCAACGGAATGCTAAGGAAGACAGGGACCCCATCCAAAGGGGTTCAGGAGAACAAGAGAGGGAGAATGGAGCAATTGAATTTGTTAGACAAAGGACTGCAGTCAAGTAAAACCCAACAAAACAACACACACACACACAGACATAACTTTCAGGTGCTGAAGAGCAACAGGTGTGAGAACTCCCAGAATTGTCTTGGGAGTCGGGGGGTGGGGAGGGGGGTCACTCAAACCTGCCATTAAAGCGTTTCCAGCTAAAGTTCATTCAGGGACTGAGAGCAGTGAGGCTGCGAGAGACGGTTTGCGCCCTGCAAGTTCCCTTCCACGCCAATAGGGACGGAGCAGATGACAAAGACTTTAGCAAGAGTACAAACCAACCCGGTGCAAACCGCCCCAGACATATCAACGCCCGAAAGAAAAGCTTCTCCCCGAGTATCTCATGTTTCCTAATGAGAAAATAGGGGAAGAAACTCAGCCTCGCGCCCCTCCTCCACCCCAGCTCCAACAACTGAGCAGTGGCGCGGAGCAGGACCCACCACCAGCCCCGGACGAGTGAGCAGTCCTGGGAAGGATTCGGAGAACCGTGGCTGCAGATGGTCTTCTGAGCCTGCTCCCAGCGAAGCCCCCCGGAACCGAGCGTTTCACAGCAGTACCTGCCTGCCCAGGCTGCAGCGCGTCCTTCCCTGCACCGCTGCACACACTTCATGCCCCCACTCACCGGCTGAGCAGGAAGCCGCCTCTGCCCCGAAAGAAGCTCCTCTCGGGGGCTTTCGGATCTCAGCTACTCGCGGCGTGCAGCGTCAGAGCTCTGCGTGCAGGCTCCTTTGCAGAATGCAACAGGGAACTGAAGCGGCAGCCAGCCGAGCGGCTGCAAGCCCAGCCCCTCGCAGGCTGCGATGAAGACGTCTCCGCGTCCCGGGCTCCCGGGAAGCCTCCTGGCGGCCAGGCAGCGGCGAGCAGCGCCGCGTGCGCACCGGGGTGTCGGCGAGGGGGCTGCCCGGGAGGGGGGAGAGGGTGTGTCCTCGTGAGGAATGCTGCTCACGTCCAGAAATAACACTGCGCGGGGACAGAGGGAGACCCACCTCCCCTCACGCCAAGCTCTCATCACACTGCGAAAGGCTTTTGCTGTTGGGAATGGCAATCACCGGTGGGGAAGGTAGTCAGCCAGGTCCACCCACGGTCTCTAAAGCCCGTGCAGCTGCGGTGGGAAGCGTTTCTCAAAGACCTCCGTTCATTTAGTCAACCAGGACACCTTCGGCGGGAGGGGTGGTGGGGGGTGGGGAGGGATTCAGGTGGTGACTGAGTAGTGAATTTGTGTTAATTATAAAAGAAATCAATTTCCATCTTGACCTTCCAGCTATGCCCTTCCAAGCGGGGGTATCTGTCCGTGACACTCTTCACTACATTACTTCTTGTGCATTACATTGCCTCTCTGGCGATGCCTTACCGCAAAGCTATAAATTAATTACTACAATTACACACGAAGCCCGTAGGAAAAGGAATGCCAAGCATAAATCTGGTTTTTGTTCTTTTTTTTAAAAAATGTTGAACAAGTTTGCCATTAATCAAGATTTTCCACCAACATCTAGGAACAGACCCAAGACTGCGACGCACTGAGAGATGAACATGTGGATCTGTCTGGTCGTCCTACGGTCTCTCTTGCAGCATTATGTCATAGTGACTCACACAGATATTGCGGAGAAACAGTCTGAGAAACAAAACCAACCATGTACTAAAGACGTGCCTACTTGCTAACTATCACCGATTAGCAGACAGGACCCAATTTTTAAACATTTAAAAAGATCATTCCACACCTTCCCTTGCTCTCTGTCTTGGAGTCACAGAGTCGCCCGCCATTGGTCAGCGCGGGAAATAGAACCCCAGGATTGTATTTGGAAACTTAAAGAAGAGACTCAGGAGGGACCCAGGGAAGCTATTCATTTTAGTGTAGCATATAAAATGTCAAAGGCATGACACATTCTTGAAGTTGATCGGAAGACATATCAGAAAGTGCTTTCCAGAAATAGAATTATGTTGAGAGGTCCCAAATAGAGCTAGCGTAGAAAATTATTTTGAAGTGAAAATGAAATGTTGAGAGTTTACTATGTATCTTTACCTAATTTTTTTCTTTTTTTATCCTGAAGATAACTGGTGGGTTGTGAAATATTGACATTGTTTCCATGATTAAATCTGCCCCACCCCGCTTCTCTGGAGAATCAATGTAAAGTTAGTGAGGATGAGTTTGGTTTTTAAACTAAAAATAGTCTGAGTTTGGCAGGTGCAGTCTCATTTGTATGCTGTTAGTTCCTTTTTTTTTTTTTTTAATTTTGTAACTCTGCACTTCATTTGTAGAGTTTTACTAGACTCACTGGATAACAGAGTCAAGTGCTTTTGTTCATCTGAAAAATATCCCAGGGAAGCAGGGAGGCCTGGCTGGGTGGGTCTCCCTAAGATACATTTCAGAGCCTCACCACTGTTTCCCATAGATCTAGTCCATACATGTCCTCTCAGGTAACCACGGAAAATAATGTTTTCTGTAGACTTCTGGATTAGTGTATACAAAAATAAATTCCTACTCTTCCTCCTTTATTTATTAAAAAATACTATATGCAGAACTATATCCATTCTCTTGGATAAATGAACCGCAATTTATTGAATCAGAACCCCACTGATAGACATTTGAGTTCTTTCCAATATTTTGCTGCTCATGTTGCAAACATGAATAGTTTACACTTGTGCAGGTACATCTATGGTGTTAATTCCACAGTGGGACTCCTGGAGTCCGCATTTCTAATTTTGCTAGGTATAGCCAACTTGCCCTTCAAAGGGCTGCAACCATTGACACTCCCACTAACAATGTTGACTAGTGCTTCCTTTCCCACCGCCTTGCCAGCAGAGTGTGCAATCAAATTTCTGGGTGCTTGCCAATCTGATAGGTGAAAAATAATGTCTCAAGATACTCTGACTCGCATTTCTCTGATATTGAGTGGGGTGGAGCAACTTTTAATATGTGTAAGAGCCAATTCTATTTCCTTTGTTGTGGCCTCTCCGTTTACTAGTATATACTTTCCCCAAATTCTACTGGGTTCTTGACCTTCTTCTTTATAGATTTCTTGAAACTCCACATAGATTAATAAAATTACCCTTTTGTGTTATGAACCACAGGTTGTTTTCTCGTTTTGTTATTTGGCTTTTGACTGAGCTTAGGGCATTTTGTGGGTGTGGGAAAGTTTCTGATTTTTATGTAGTCAGAAAAAGTATGTGGAAATGCCTTTCCTATATCATATGCACTTGTGATTTTATTTCTTTTTGCACTTAAATAGTTGATCCATTTGTATTTTATCCTTATTTAATTTATAAAGTATTAAGGTATGACTCCTGCTTCATTTTGTTCCAATTAATGATCCTGTTGCCCAACTAACACTTTAAAAATAATTAAAAATTTGTTTTAAAAAATATATAACGTGAAATTTATCATCAAGGTTCATCCATGTTGTGGCACCACAGGATTTCCTTCTGAATAATACTCCATTGAATATATATTCCACATTTTCTTCATCCTTCTGTGGATGGACATCCAAATTGCTTTGATTTGAATTTCTCTAATTCTATCTAACAAAAGACTAATATGCAAATTAGGCATCACTCTGTCACAAAGATGGCCACCCCCATAGCCACAAGATGGCGGCGCCCAATCTGGCTCAGCTCTGCCACTGAAATGGTCAGGCCTGTTAGTCAGGAAGGTGGCAGGGAAGATGGGTGGCCTGAGGGGTAGAACAGGTGATCAGAGGGAGCTGGGGGGTTCCCTGCCCAGGCCAGAGGCCTCAGGCATGGGCAAGGGCAGAACCATTGATCAGAGGGGCCAGGGGCAGAGCTGGTGATCAAAGGGGTATGAAGGTGCCCTAGCCAGGCATAAGGTAGAGGCCTCAGGCCTGGGCAGGGGCAAGGCCGGAGATCGCAAGGATCTGGGCTCCATAGAGCCAGTGATCAGAGGGGCAGGGGCGGAGCCTGCAATCACAGGGGTCTGGGCACTGGTGGAGCTGGCAAAGCAGGGGTCTGGGGATCCCTTGCCCAGACCTGCAGTCTTGGCCAGAGCTGTAGTGGGGCAGGGGAGGAGCCAGCAATGCAGGAGTCTGGGGGTCCCCTGCCCAGGCCTGCAGCCTTAGCCAGAGGCTGCCAGTGGGACAAGGGCAGAGCCAGTGATGGCAGGGGGCAGGATCAGAGCCGGTGATCGCAGAGACCTGGGCTCTGTGAAGCTGGTGATCGGAGGGACTTTGGGGTCCCCTGCCCAGGTCTGCAGCCTCAGCCAAAGGTTACAGGCCTGGGCAGGAGTGGAGCTGGGATTGGAGGGGCAGGGGTGGAGCCAGTGATTGGAGTGAACTACAGAGGAAACACCTTTTCTTACCGCTCATTGGCTAAGTTCCCTGTATGCCACTGGTAGTATTCTTAGTAACTTGGGTAATAAGAATCCCTAAAGGTGATCTAGGGTTTTTCCACCACACTCCTGAAGAAAAAAAAAATGAAGTCTAAGAAATGTCACATCCTGCTCTAGCCAGTTTGGCTCAGTGGATAATGCCTCAGCCTGCCAACTGCAGGGTCTGGGTTCAATTCTGACGAAGGGCATATACCTAGGTTACAGGCTCCTCCCTGGCCAGGGCCCAGGTCAGGGCTCATGCAGGAGGCAACCAATCAAAGTGTTCCTCTCACTTTGATGTTTCTCTCTGTTTTTCCCTTCTCTTCCATAGTCTCTAAAAATCAATGGAAACATATCCTCATGTAGGATAAAAAAAAGAAAGAAAGAAATGTCATATCCTATGAAAGACACATCTTGAAATGCCTAAAGAAAGTTGTCATTTTTTCATGGTGAAGAGACTGGAGTCCCTGTTGATGAAAACACCTTGGTGGCTGCGGTGACTGGCAGTGGCTGCAGCAGCAGGGTGATGGGGCTGGTGGCTTCCCCTGATTAGCCTGTTGCCTCCCACAAAGGGAGGCCAGACTGTGGCTTAGGCCCGCTCCCCAAGAGGAGCAGGGAGCGGGCCTAAGCCATCAGTAGGACACCCCCTGAGGGCTCCCAATATGTGAGAGGGGGAAGGCTGGGCTGAGGACCTCCCCCCACCCCGTGCATGAATTTCATGCACCAGGCCTCTAGTCTTATGTTTGATTTTAGTGGAAATGCCTCCAGTGTTTTCCCAATAGACATAGTGACATGGTATGGATTTTAGCCTGGGAGTGATGTATTTTATTATACAAAGTTATTGTATTGAGGATTTTTTGTGGGGGGTCAAGTATGACCACTGGCTTTTGTCCAAATAATTTTTTAAAGTATCTTCAGAAATTATCACATAATATTTCTCCTTAGACCTGTTAATTTGATGGAATATGATAAGTTCCTTACAATGAACTATCCTTGCATTCCTGAAAAAAGTTCTGTTGAATAATGGCAATTTTCAAAAGATGTGCTAGTACATGACATTTGCTAATATTTTATTTAGAATGTTTGCATTTATATTCATAGTTGAGACTTTGATTAAATTTTTTTTCTTTTATTGCATTGTGATCAAATATTATCTGTAATATTTCTATCTTTTGGAATTGATTGACTTTTTCCTTGTGGCTTAATTTATAGTCAATTTTTATGTATGTTTCTTGGTCACTTGAAAAGAATGGTGGTTCTATATTATTAGGGTACAGAGTTGAATAACATGTATCATATTAATTATGTTATTTATGCTTTATATTTCAGGTATTTTATTTTGATTTATCATGAACTGAGAGTTTCTTTGCTTTATAGTGTTCTTATGTAATTTCTGTTTTATAAGGCAGCTATATGTTCTTTGGTGACTCTATATTCATAAATGTTACAGCTTCATTGTTGGTCTTATCATTTCGTATTACAAATTGCCTTTTTCCTAATTTATTTGTTGGTTTAAGTTCCCCCCTTATTGGATAATAACGTCATCATCTTACTTTATTTTCAGTTCCCTTTGTCTGGTATGTCTTTTCTTCCTCTTTTAACTCAAACCTTCGGAATCACTTTGATCTATACATGTCTCTGTGTATAGGGTTTCATTCTGTGATGTATTCCACTGCTTCCATCCTTGCCCACCTGGTTCCTGCACCAGGTGTTGTTGCAAAACAATGGATATCGCTTTCTGATATTGCTCTTCAAGTGAGTCCTTCATCTTCAGAAAGAGAACACTTTTTCTGGTGCTTTGTGAGGTCCCAACACCTAGTTTGCTTACATTCTATTTCATGAACAAAATGTTTGTATCTGACATTTAAGCTTATATTTACAGTATTTTATTTTTCAGCAGTCTCTGTTATTTCTATAATGGACTAAGTATGACAACTATTTCCAGATTCAACTTTAAAATGATTATTTTGGTAGTGATACCAATGATACTCAGGCAGTGTGATACATGATCTCTTTTGGTGCTCCCAATAATACCAGGTTTGGAGAGCAGGTACCCCCATAAATAGCTGGGAGAGATTGGGGTAAGGCTTCTCAAAAAATTATCTCCTCATGATTTCTTACACAAGCAGACAATTCAGCTTTCTGATATACTGTGGAAAGACTTTGATGTCGGGAGGAATGTTTTCTAGGGCCCAAAGAAGAGAGTTTCAAAATAATAATAATAATAAGTAAGGCAATAGCAGGTTTAACTCTCTTCTGAAAATGCTTGTTACCCTGAAGAGTTTACTTAGGGAAGTCACGGAATCTGCTTTTCTAGGGCAACATTAATAAAGGAGATCCCCATCTCTTTTAAATAGTTTGAGTGTGGTCCCGCCCCAAGGCACGGGTGACCAGATAAGCCTCCTGTGTCAAAAAGAACATTTCAGGAATCCGGACGATCAAACTTAGGCCCCAGAAGTATGATCTGTCAGGAGATTGTTATCAGTGATATTCAGATTTAAAAGCATAAAGTGGTTATGTAACAAGATGCTACCTAACGGGGAAATTCAAGTCAGGATCTAGTTACAGCATGATAATGTTACTTCTCTTTTGGGGTTAGGAACAGGGTCATTACAATCAACTTCAAATCACCTCAAGTTAAAGGAAACATTAGAATGTCCACATGTCTTTTTCTGGGCTGAGAGAAAGACGGCAAAGGGGGGCAATACATGAAAATCTTTCATATCGACCCATCTCAGGATTGTGTTTTCTTCCAACCAGAAATTCCCAAGTTGTCTCAGGATTCAACATCTGAATCACACCGACAAGCAAGACATTGTTTGAGCAAGACTGAAATTCTGAACATTCTTAGAGGCTTCATAAAAACCCCCAAATGATGGACAAATGCTTATGTTGTGGTCATGCAAAGAAAAGCCCCCTCGTGATTCGGGATTGTGTTTGTTCATTTTATATTTATAGTATCTACACCAAAGGAATGTCGAATCTGGCATGGGGAGAGGATGGGGAAGTAGGGAGAAAGGAAGGAATGGGGACCAGCGTGTGTGTGTGTGTGTGTGTGTGTGTGTGTGTGTGTGTGTGTGTGAGTGTGGCTAACCTAGAGCCTGTGGAGTATGAGGAGAGAGTGTGTGATCGTTTTGTTTGCTTTCAAAGCAGAATCTTCTGCAGGTCTCTAGTGTGGGAGAGTGACTGGAAGGATTTTTAACTTTTTTCTTGTTAGCAGCACCATCTGTTTACAATGAAAGCTTGGCTTCCACTCTTTGGCCCAAATAAAAGCCCTAGGGTGCCCATATAAGTCAAATGGATGAAGCATGTGTTTGCAGACCTGAAGAATCACCTTCTTCTGCCTGCACAGGGCTTTCATGGTAGATTTACACAGCCTCTTATCCCTACATAAAATCAGGATGATAAGCTTCTAAGAAGCTAAGGTGGGTCACAGGTCACTGGAATTCACAGCCCAGGCAGCTCATCTGCCAGTTAATGAAATGATGGACCCCTGGGGTCACACTTGCCAAGAGAGAGGTTGGCAGGTGGGAAAAGAACCCTACCTCTCACCACTTGTCATGGGATTCTTACACATTTGGGAGAGGGATTTATACACCCAAACAAGAAAATATAGAAACACAGTCTTTGCATACATGCTAGAATTGGACTGGAGATCGAGATAAAAAGGCACATTTCCAGACACAGTACAGCATAACGCGAGTAAACAAGAGAAACATTTCTTATACCAAAGTATCAGGCATGGGGGGGGGCGGCGGGAGGTAGAAGTGAAGGAGTTGAAGATAGAAGCCAGGCCCCCTGCTTTGCCCATTCTGGTCTGTGGTGGGTCATTGCTCCCAGGTGTGGGTCCACAGCTCTCTACCTGGAGGCTGGGGCTTTCCTCCCTCTCCTCAGGAATAAATCTCTGACAAGGATTTGTAGGATGATGACAACAGTGAATACACTGTAAGTCTTGAAAATTTTTATTAATGATGAGAGAAGTTTCATGTAACAATGTTATTTTGCATGCCACTCGATCAATCAAGTGTTTATTCATTGTTTATTAAACCCAGCCCTCTGCTGGATTATGTGATGGAAGGCCCAGGCCTAAACTTTCAGAGGTTGATCAATGGCTGGGGAAGAGAAACAAAACAAAGCAAAACAAACCCATATGCGTTTGAAACAGCTGCAGAATAATTACGTTTTATCTACTAGGCTGCAATGTGGTTCCCAAGCTGTGTGTGTCAGAATCAAGTGGATCTTGAGAAAATGCAGATTCTCTGGCCCCACCACTTGTCTTCAGAGGGTTAGGGTAGCGGCCAGGGATTTGAAAGCAATATCCTCAGCGGTTTGATGGAAATGAACCTCAAAACCCATTTTGAGAATCACTGGTCTAGAATATTATTTTACTTTATTTAAAAAGAGGTGGGATGGAAAGAATATTTATTGAGTTCTTATCCTATATAATAAAAGGCTAATATGGAAATTGTCCCCTTGGGAGTTTGACTGGGAGTTTGACTGCCCGCTATGATGTGTGCTCACCAACAGGGGGTGGCACAGAACGAAGGCAATCCCTGGCTGTCAGCCCCAGGAAGGAAGGCCCTGGCCGGTAGCTGGAAGGCCCTGATCAGCCCTGATTGCTGGCCAGGCCTGGGGACTCTACCCGTGCACGAATTTCATGTATTGGGCCTCTAGTTACTTATAACTTTTGCATATACTGTGTCATTTCATTATGACCAAAAATTCCGTACCCACAATTTAGTCAGGGTCTGCACTTAAAGTCTGGACTCCTCTCTTCACACGGGCGCTGCCTCTTCCTGAAACGGGAGACAGTCATGGTGAGCAGGGAGGCTGCACAGCCTGGGTTTGGGTATGCTTGTGCCAGGCTGTGTCTCCTCAGCCAGCTTCTGCATGGCCCCTGGGTCTCTAGCAAATGCAGTTCTGACCATGGCATAACATTGTACTATCTTTATTACTCTGTGGCTTGCGTTTTTCAAAAAGCAGTACAATTCTGACATTTTTTTTGGTTGGGTTCCCTGGTTTTTTGCCCATTGGAGGACAATTTTTTTGGAACAGCTATGAATGCAAAAAAAAAAATTAGTATCATTAATCAAGCCTGTTGACTACGCTGTTAACGTGGAGCTAGGGTGGTTTGTGGCTTGGATTCAGTGATTTTCTCTCTGCTCCATGGCAGCAGGCTGTGTGTTGTATCCACTAGTCTTGAACATTTACGCGATGAGTCAGGAAAATGTGTGGATGCATTTGCACAAACTCATCACTATCACTGGAAAAGCTTAAAGAGCACATTCGACTGGTTGTTGGTTAGGAGAACTGTATTTTTCATTATGGAGCAACATGTTTTTGTTTAAGACTAAGTTTGGTTACAGTTATAGTTGGTGTTTTTGAATGTTTACAGAAGACAAGTCCTGGGGTGAACCCAGACTCCTGGATTCTGTTCTTTTAAGGACTCCATTAGCAATAAGATTCAGACGTGTCTGTTCAATCCTAATTAGACTCCTCAAACACTGTGTATGTGTGAGATAACCCCAGAGCTTGTTATAAATGATACAGATCTCTTTGTCGTTCTCATCCCCCACTGTCAAGGTACCATAGACCTGAGGTGGTTTTATTGATGAGCCCTACTGAAGTGTGAGAAATAGTAGACCCCCAAACTTCTCCAACTCTACTGTTGCCAGCCCAATCTGAGCCATGATCCTTTCTGGCCCAGACAATAGAAGGGCCTCCTGACTGCTTTCCCCACAACAGCAGGTGTCATCCTCTTAGCATGCAGATGGAGTTAGGTCATTCCCCTGTTTAAAGCAACTCCATGGCTGCCCATGGAGATTGGACTGAAAACAAGTTATTTAAATGCTCCATGGACATGCCTGATGTGGCTGCTGCTTACTTCTCCAAGTCCACCAGCTTCCTCTGCATTCCTGTTTTTCTTTCTTTTGTAAATTTTTTGTTGCCTCTGTCTTTGTATTTGAGGAGAGAAAGAGGGAGAGAGAGAAGCATCTGTTTGCTGTCCCACTTATTTATGCATTCATTGGTTGATTCTTGTAGTATGTGCCCTAACTGGGGATCAAACCCACAACCCGGGAGTGTTGGGGCGATGCTCTAACCAACTGAGCTATCTGGCCTGAGCCTGTTTTTTTTCTTTCAGCTCTTGGTTCATATAACACCTTTCTCTTCTAGGGCCTTTGCACCTGCTTCTACCTATCCTTCAAGTCTTAGCTCTTGAGTCATCTATCTCCTCTGAAAGTTATCTTGCGTTATTACACTCTGCTTTCCCACCACCTATCAGAGATATTCCGTGTCTTCGTGTCCAGTGACTCTCATGTAGAAGAGTGGGCTCCATGAGCAAGTTCATATCTGTAGGTCAGCATCCAGTGCAGACCTGGCACACAGTAGCTGCTCAAAATGGAAGAAGCAGTCAGGGCCTGGTCATGGCTGGGCATCTACCACCTCATAAAAAACTGGATATAGTGTACTCAGCATCCACATATGTTGGATGTTGTATTAAGAGTATGATGAAAGTTGTTGTCACCTTCCATAAATCTGAAAATGAACCTGAAGCACACCCAAGAGAAGAAATATGTTTAAGGATTTATAAAAACTTTAAACAGATGAGGCAGCCGAGGAATCAAGCAGGAGTGAAGCTCATGAATAAACAAATATGTAGTCCATAGTAGCCAGTATTTACCTTAGAGGAAGAACTCATTCTCATGGCTGGGCAGAGGTGACAGGTCGCAGGTTTGACCTCCTATGTTATCTAAGAACTTCAAACCATAGCAAAGTGAGTACAGGCACCTGCCATGGACTTTCACCATATTTAGAAGGGATTTCTGCATCTCCTAATATTTGAATATGACTGGCCTTTCAAAATTCTTTCTTTTTGCACAATGAGAGAAGTAAAATAGTTACTGAGATGGGTGTGTAACTGAAATATTCTTGATATGCACTGACATATTGTTCTTGGAGATTGCCTGTAATACCTGAAAGAGTATGGCACGTACAGTTTTGACAACAATCATAATAGTTATCCTTTATTGAGAGAAATTATTATTGATTTGTCAGACTTTATCTGTATATCACTTAATTCCCATAAGAACCTGTGAGGTTGGTTACATAAGTACCTCAGTTTATAGTGCAAGAAACTAAAGTTTGAAGAAGAACTGGGTAACTTGCTGAAAAGCACAAAAATAAGTGAGAGGCCACGATTCAGGCCCAGGGGGTCTAACTCTTTCTCTAGTCTTTGCTTCTTGGCATCTCATGATACCTTTTCTTGAACTCCGGCAGACTCCCCACACCTGGATCAGTCTGGTTCCTCCTCTGGTAACTCAGGAGCTGCTCAAGCTCTGAATCCAAAAGTGAGGTAGCTTGAACCCAAACCCCAATTACCCACAGTGGACTAGCTGCTTAAGAAATCATCTTACCTACCCTACTGGTAGATAATAACCAGGTCCTAGGAATATGGAAGGAAAAGCAAACTGTTTTTCTTGGTGTCTGTGTCATGTAGGGGTAGGTTCAGCTGCATCTAATATCTATACCACCCACCTCCCAACTAAAAGCCAAACAAAAGCCAGAAAGGAGTGACTTACAAATTAAACTAGACAGGCATTTATTTATCATACTAGGGGCCCGGTGCACAAAAATTTGTGCACTCGGGGTGGAGGGAGTCCCTCAGCCCGGCCTGTGCCCTCTCACAGTCTGGGACCCCTCAGGGGATATCCTATGATGGCCCCAGTCTGCCAGGCGCCTTCTGTGTGTGTGTGTGTGTGTGTGTGTGTGTGTGGCCACTGGGAACCTGCCCCCAGCCGCATCAGAGGCTCGGAGCAGTCCTCCTGTGTGTGTCTACCTGCTGGGGGCCTACCCCCAGGCACACCATGGAGGCTTGGAGCAGGCACCCCCTCTATGTTGATCTCTCAGACTCTTGCCCTCTCCTGCATGTTGTTCTCTTTTTTGAGCTGTGGCCAGGGCTGGGTGCTGCCTGCCTCCCAA